>JAQGBH010004472.1:0-16663 GCA_034698265.1 Sminthurinus aureus | reverse complement strand
TTTTGCCAATTTTAGCACATTTTCAGAATTGAGGAAAACAGGAGGTCAAAAGTTCATCATCGTTATTAATTAGTCAACGCCGTACAGAAACGGACAAAACGTGAGCATACTTTACAGTCATACTTTGGAGTCATTTATCAGAGTTTAATTGCAATCATAATATTATAAAATTTACAATCAAAAGTGCTGTTGCGATTTCCAGTTTGCATAATTTCTACTAGAAATTTTCTAGTTGTGTGGTTAATATTTTACACTGTAATAAGTACATGGTGTTTGATTTTATCTATAGTTTGACGCAATAAGATGAAGCGGAAACAAGATCAACCGATAAATACTTCTCCGTGGAATCTAGTGACGAGCAAAAGGACGAGAGAAATTAATCATAATGACAAGAGCAATCAGAACACGGTATTTAAGAATTATTACTATGAAAATCTGATTCTGTTCATCATTTATGGTTCTATAAATATTTAATCAGTTGGGTGAATATTGCAATGTTAAATACGAAATGCACATTGCTGTGTTTTTTCTATATATAAATATTTGACAGGTTTCGGATGGGAGTTTATCTAATGTGGAGAGCGAGAGAATTGAATCTGGTTTGAACAGGAACGAGTACCATGTAATTATATATTATCAGCGATTTTTCCATTATTTCATCAGCATCCCTGTTTTTCATTGCGATTTAATATTTAATGAAATGAAGATGCTCATATTTTTTGTTTGTTTTTTTGTGTATTTTTTCACAGCTTCGTAGTAAAAACCCCCCGGTGGTTGATGATGATGCTGATGCTGATGTCCCTCGGAATTCTCTTGTAAGAAAAAATGTCAAACGTTTGTTACTATTTTAGAGTCAAACAAAAGCATCTAAATCGGTTCATCATCAATAACAGTAATAATAATAATTATTCTCTTGATTATACTACAATTTATCAAATAGAAACGACTTCAACAGCCTCCCGCGTACATCAACCCCAATTTGATGAAGATTAAACTAGAGTCGGATTATGTTCCAATTGTCGCTGTCAAACAAGAATCTTCAACTGGTGATGAAACTCAAGAAATCCTAGAAAACGACGTCAATAATGATGAAGAGGATAAAAAAGTAGACACTTTATCATTCTCTCTTGACTCGTCTAAAAATAATATCAAGAGTGAATTTTCAGCTACAGATTTAGAACATAAAATGCAGTCAGCTCTAGACAACAAATCCGACATTAAATTGAATGTTGATGAGCTTCAACATCTTTTGAATGTTATTCAGTCCTCTGAAGAAAAATCTAAAGGCTCCAAAACACAACAACACCAAGAGAAAGAGAAAGTAGTAGTGAAAGTTGAACCGATTAAAAAAGAGATTGAAACAGAGAAGAAAGAGACAGAAAAGGAAATAATCACAGAATTGGAAGAGAGAGTTAACAAGTACACCAAAAAAATAGTTTTACTACACCGAGAAAAGGTGGAGATTCAAACGACTGTAAAAAATCAACTTGAGCAATTAAATCTCGTCAGAGGGGAACATGAAAATGAAGTTCATCATCTAAAAGGAACAATAAAGCAACAACTAGAAGAAATAAATCGACTAAAATCTCAAGTGAACCACAAGCCAACTCGAGAGCCGAATAAGGAATTCAGACTCAATTCCCAAAATCCAGATCCTATTGCCAGTGAAAATGTGAATCAGGTCAAAATCCAAGATTTCCCCACAAAGGTATAATTTTTATTTTTTATTGCCGTTGCTGAGCAATAATAATAATAATTATCAATGATTATTATTATGTTCATTATTTATTATTTTCCTTATTTATTATTCTTCTTGAAATTAATGAGGTGTTTTTTTTTATTAATATTTTTGTAGGTGCTCTCTCGTATTTTTGACTTTTTGGATATTGAATCTCTAAAACAGTCTAGATTTGTTTGTCGTCAATGGAAAAATGAGGCGGGGAAAATCCTTCTCCTTAAATATTATGTAACGAATGCTCCAGTGTATTCATCCAACATCCTAAAATGTGAAACAGTATTGATAAATTGGCTCATGAGTTCATATGCAACAACAAAAGCTCAAAAACTGTGGGCTCAGGATGGACAAAAGACAGCTGAACTCCTGAAAAAACTTCCAGCGTTGAGATGCTCGGTGAGAGAGTTAAAATACGACGAGAAATCTCACACCGGACCGCATGATTCTGAAAATCTGTATGAAATTCTCAAACTACTTCCAAAACTCGAAGTATTAGAAACGAGCATGTTGACTTTGAGTCCCAGTCAAAATTGGCTCGGTGATGTAACGAGTTTTAGCAATAGAAATCCTATGAAATTGGAATTATTCATTAGGAAACTCCAGACGCTGAAGAAACTCAAACTGGATTTTGATTTAGGAAAATCAAATACTACAACTTTCCTTGTTCACCACCACCGATTTTCTCGTATCCAAAGTGTGGAAATTCGGGCGGGTGGAATGCCGGTCATCACTAGTTTTTTGAGACCGCATGTACACATTTGGAACATAACTGATTTCAGTGTCAAGTTGAGTCTTAAATACGATTTCAACTTGATTCGGAGCTTCCTCACTCGGATTTCATCAACTCTTCAGCATCTCAAGTTGATTGTCGTGCAAGACACAATCGCCTCTTTGTCATCGTTCGTGTCCAATTTGGATCCCTGGAGAGATGACCCCACATGGATAATTCCTTTGGGATTAAATAATCTCAAGTCTCTAAAGATTGTCGTGTCTGGTTGGGGCTTTGCTGTTCCAAAGAATTTAGCCCAGTTGAATCCATTCATGTTGAAGAGCATCATCTTTGCTCTTGGACTTCCTGCACTCAAAAAATTGGCTGTGGCTTTTATTCCATGGAATTTGGAGGAAATCATCAGCGACTGGAATAGTAGTCAGCATTTTCCAGGGGGGCGAAAATTGATCAGTAAATCTCTGGAAGAACTAGAATTAACTTCAGACGTTTTCTCAGCATCCTCGTCACTCTCAGTGATAGCATCCGCCGGGCGTATACAAACAATTCCTGTAAAATTGTGGCCTGCATTAAAGACATTGAAATGTACATGGGCAAATCCAGAGGATTTTGATACCTCAATCCTGAGTGAGTTTGCAGTCTCGGGAAATTTGGAACGATTTCATATAAAAATTGGACATGGATTGAAGCAGACGGAAGACGTTAAAAATTGTGATAATCGGAATCCATGGCAATTTAATCTCAGTGATTTAAAAAGTAATCATTTTTATTTTTTCTTTGTTTGTTTGTCTGTGTCTCTTTTTATGTCGCGATGAATCAAGTAAAAAAATTAATGATTAGTGTCAAACGTCAATGTTTCAATGCACAATCTCCTTTTTACTCAACTTTTGTATGTATTTCAGATTTAAAGAGTTTTTGCCTGGAAGCACATCTTAATAATCCACGTTGCCGGAATTTGGCCACCAGTTTAATTGAGAGCGATTTGAAACGATTAAAGAGTCTTCAATGTGTTCAGTTTCGTGGTGTTGTCGTGAGTTAAAATAAATTTTTACATGTATTTAAAATTTACAGCAAAAATGTGGTGTGTTGAAAAATTGTTGACTCATGACTTTTGTTGCCCATTGTTGATTTGATTTTAGGTTGATAGTGGACCTTTGAAATTAGCTTTAGGACCAAATATACCAGTTATTTTCAGCAAGTGAAGAAAATCCCGACTTTGCAGCTTGCAAGCCTATTCCACATGAGCCCTTTCATGT
Organism: Sminthurinus aureus; assembly: GCA_034698265.1. Taxonomy (NCBI): domain Eukaryota; kingdom Metazoa; phylum Arthropoda; class Collembola; order Symphypleona; family Katiannidae; genus Sminthurinus; species Sminthurinus aureus. Next base: position 12,945 of record JAQGBH010004472.1, on the reverse strand, counting down.
GTAACATGTAACTGATTATAGATTAGAGAAACGGGGAAAAGATAGAAAGTCGAATATTATACATACTTTAAAGTTTCACATTTATTTATCCTTTTTTATGAGTTGAGAATAATATACACTCTTTCTTCTTCTGCAATCTCAACAATATATACAATATTGCTATTCAAATATATGATAAGCCCAAGATCATGTGTAAGTTTCTGCTGACACACATAAAAAGTAGGAGCAAGTAAATAATGTTATAGCTAAAGATTGATTTTTTTATTTCATTTCAATGTAATATATTTATAAAAAAAAGAATTTTGGACGTACAAATAAAGATTTGGTGTTTTTTTTGACATTTTCAAAGCTCAAAGGTATACAATAACCAGCTCAGAATGCACGTAACATTTATAAATTAAAATATTATTTGTGACTGGTAGTAAAATATCAAACATAATAATTAGTAATGCTATTGTCGCCAAAACAGTGTATTCTTTTTGTAATCAAAAAATTGTATTTCAGCTACTTTGTTTTCAACATCTACAAAAGAAAAGTTGGTTTTTCGTTTTTATAAATATATATATCAAAAAATGAATTCCCGTTAGACGGTAGATTTCATTTCTCTCAGATTGCCTTGTAGTGGCGGGAAGATTTTAAATTCAAAATTCCCAGATTTTTTATTTATTTATTTTTTCCGTTTTTTTGGGAAGAATTTGGTAAAAGAATAATTTTTAATTTAGTATTTCAACAGTAGTTTTGAGTTGACCACAAATTGGATTAGCAGGCAGAAACAGGTAAGGCCTTGTTTAATGTTCTTTAAACACATAATATAGAATATAGATTCCTTGTACGCAAAATAATTGAAAGTGTAATTGAACAAAAAATGATGATAATTACACCATCAAAATGAATAGCTTTACAATTTACAATTATTGCTAAAATTCTAATTCTGATTGTTATGTGTACAATGTAGATCCTTGTCGTTGCATCTTTTGCTGTACTTGTTGACCTTATCAAAATGGTATTTGGAGGCAAGAAGTTGGGAGATTTAGTGGAAGCAAGCAGTCTTGATGAAGTGAGATTTGTTACTGCTGAGCAGATTTGGAACGTGGATAATTTTCTTCAGTTGGCACCTGGACAAATTGTGAACTCGCCCGTTTTTGATGGAGATTCAAACGGTGTAATTAAATGGTAAGGGAATTATTTCTTTTACATGTACTTTACATGAAAAATTACGATGCTGTGTTTCGTATAATTATTGTACAATCTATTTATAAACATTTGAACAAAAAACCCCTAAATAAAAATAACCCATCGTTTTCCATTGTGCATTGTGCATTCCCATGTCAAATACCTGTAGGACAATGTTTCTTAAACGATCGGAAGGCCAAGATCGGCATGCACCTTTGAGTATGGGCCTAGCACAAGTTGGACGTGGAGTTTCTCATCCTCTGAAAGTAGAGTATCAGATTAATGTTTTGAATGCTGAGAACAAAGTTATCCGTCCAGGTAATTGGTATCACTGTACTAATAATTAATAAAATATACAATTTACAAAACTCAACGGTTATTAACACATATTTTTACCGATTAGAAATGTTTGTATGAGGTGGACACTATACATTGTATTTGTTTCTTTTTTTTTCATTTGTGTACAGGAGAAGTTAGTGCCGACGAATTAACGGCAAATGGCGTTTGTTTGTTTCCATGTCCCTTCAGAGTCATTAGGTCAGAATGTCTGATAAATGGTTCTTCTTTGAGACTTCACTGTCAAGTTTCAACTCAAACAACGTTGGATCTGAAACGGAAACGAGATGAGGAGGAGGAGGAATATTCAGTGAAAAGACAGTTTAGATCATTCTTCACCAATGGTGATTTTTCTGATGTCGTACTCAAGACTGAAACTACCTCGTTTCCAGCATGCAAAGTGATTTTGGCTGGTAATTAACTCATCAATTATTCTCTTAATCATTAAATTGATGTATATTTAATATTTCATATGATATTATGTTGTATAATATAATCTTATATTATGGTGTTCGAGTTGAGAGTTGAGAAGGTGCCTACCCATATCAAATAAATTTTCATTCATTCATATTATGGTAGTCTATTTAATTTATTTTTTTATTATTTTTATTTTTTTGACCATTTCCTTTCAGCCCACAGCGCTGTCTTTAGTGCCATGTTCTCATCTGATATGATCGAGACAGCAGAAAATATTGTCAAAATTGAGGATTTCACGGATGATGCAGTAAAAGCATTTTTGGAATTCATGTACACTGGAGAAACTTCTGTGCTGGAGGAAAATCCAAGGGATTTGTTGAAAATTAGTGATAAATATCAAGTGATGGAGTTAAAGAAGAAAGCTGAAGCTGTTATTTTGAACAGTTTAACGATTCAGAATGCAGTTGAGATTTTGATTCTAGCTCATTTTCACAGCCCAACAACACTCAAACCAAAAATTATTGCTTTTGTAAATAAGTGAGTTTTCCCCTTCCTTTTGTCATTTTTCAATGTGATACAATCTCCTTTTCTTTTTGTCATAATATGTATTGCGACGGATGTTGTCTTGGTATTTTTATTTTTTATGTAACATGATATTGGGTAAGGGTAAATTATTATTGTTCTGCTTTGGTTGTGTAAATTTCAGGAATTCAAAAGACATTCAGCAAACTCCAGCATTCAAGGAAATGACTGGAAAATTCCCCGAGTTGGTTTTGGATTTGTACATTGAAATTTCATCCGCTGAGAAACACGAAAAACCATAAATTCCATGTTTTAACATTTTGTTCTCCCTCATCATTTCTTGTACACAACACATTTTACTATATTTTATAGTTTATATAGTATACCGAATACCGAACATGTTCAAACCTTTTTTCTACTTTTATTTCCTACTTTAGTACTTAGTACCTAATGTTTTGAAATACTTTATTTCGCACCGCGGAAGTGCGGAAATTAATTAATGCAATAGTTTATTTTATGCGATTACAAAAACTAAAATGAAAATATATTATTATATTGTAGTATAATGCATGACCTTGATTTGCATCTCTTATTTCCCGATTACCTACTTAGTGCATTTAGTAGTAGGTAATGTTTATAGTTGCAGCTATTTTTCCGCGATTCTTCCTCGTGTCATCAATTTATCTTGTATAATTTAATATTTAATGTGTATAGTTGAAAGTTAAAATTAATCTCCAGTTGAAATCATAAACCAAAGGACAATATGAAATATTTATTATTTATTACCAACGAAAGTTTGTCCCTCAAATCACTGCATCCTTTTAATTTTACACCCATTATCAATTTTGGTCTATAAGTTCAATACATTAATTTTATACTGCTCTCAAAGGATATAAGAGCATCGACCATCATCAATTATTTTTGTATAAATATACTCAAACACCATAAAAAAATATCTACTACATATCACACGAGTATTTTTTTAGCATCAGTCAAGGGCAGAATGAAAAAACAACAGGATTTAAATTTTTACGATCGCACACATTTCACATTTTGCATTCCAATTTCCAATTTTACATTTTTTGACATCATTTTAGCAGAAGCTCAGAAAAACGGGATGTCAAACGTTCAGCAGCATTTTACAGTTAGTTATTGCTGTGCAGAGACCGTTAAGGATAATTGATTGTGAGTGCACTTTGTACGTATTCGTCAGTTTAATTGCAATCACATTACAATCAAAATTGCGGATCCAATTTACAGTTTGCATAGTTTCTAGTGGTTTAATGTGTAACACATATTTTACACTGTAATTATAGTACATTCTTGTTTCTGATTTTGTCTATAGTTTCATGTTTGATGCCATAAGATGAAGAGGAAACAAGATCAAACCTTAAATATTTCACCGGGGAGTCGAGTGACCAACAAAAGGACGAAAGAAATTAATTATTATGGCAACCGCAACAGCAATGAGAAAACGGTATTTAACAATTATTATGAAAATCGGATTCTGCGTATCATTTATGATGCTATACATGATTTTGAATAAGTTTGTATGAATATTTTGATCATGAAATGTCAATTTGAAATACATTTTTGTGTTTCTATATATAAATATATTTGACAGGTTTCGGATGGGAGTTCAGCTAATGTAGAGAGTGAGAGAGTTGAATCCAGTTTGAACAGCAATGAGTACAATGTAAATATTATTAGTGTTATTTTTCATTATTTCATTATCACTCCTGTGTTGTTCGCTGCTATTTAATACTTAATTCAAGGAAGAGGTTCATAATTTAGACTCATTTGTCTGATTGTTTCTTGTTCTGTATTTTATCACAGCTTCGCAGTAAAAATCCCCCTGTGGTCGCTGATGCTGATGCTGAAAGTGATGGCTCTCGGAATTCTCTTGTAAGAAAAAATGCTTAAAAATTGAATATGATTTCAATTTTAGAGTCAAAACAAATGTAGATCATCTAAACAAAAACGTCTAAAACCGCTCATCATCAATAATAATTACAGTTATGTTGTATATTTCATTTTCATTTGTCACGTAGAAACGACTGCAACAACCTCCCGCGTACATCAACCCCAATTTGATGAAGATCAAACTAGAGTCGGATTATGTTCCAATTGTTGCTGTCAAACATGAATCTCCAACTGGTGATGAAAATCAAGAAATCCCACAAAGTGAAGTTAATAACGACGACGAGGATAAAAAAGTAGACACTTTATCATTATCTGTTGACTCGTCTAAAAATAATATCAAGAGTGAATTTTCAGCTACGGATTTAAAACACAAAGTACAGTCAGCTCTAAACAACAAATCGGACATTAAATTGAATGCTGATGAGCTTCAACATCTGTTGAATGTTATTCAGTCCTCTCTAGAAAAATCTGAAGACTCTAAAAAACAACAACAAGAAATAGAAGAAAAGGAAGAAGAGAAAGAAGTGGTGAAAGTTGCATCTGATGAAAAAGAAACTCAAACAGAGAATAAAGAGACAGAAAAGGAAATAATCGCAGAACTGGAAGAGAGAATCAACAAGTACACACAAAAAGTAATTTCACTACACCGAGAAAAGGCGGAGATTCAAACGACTCTACAAACCCAAATTCATCAATTAAATCTCGTCATCGGACCACAACAAACTCAAATACATCATTTAAATTTAGCCCTGTCTCAAAAATTGGATGAAACCAATCGGTTAAATTCTCAACTAAATCACCAACAAAATGAAATCGCTCTACTGAATAAACACAAAGATACTGTGAAAAAGCAGGAACAAATAATTCACAATCTCACATCCGAGATTAAAAATCAAAAGGGTCGGGCTAAAAAACAGAAAAATAATTTAAAATTAAATCCCCAAGTGCAAAAGCCCGTCATCAGTGCTAGTGTAAAAACCAATCAGTTTAAAATTCATAAAATCGGCGAATTGCCTGCAAAGGTAGTTTTTTATATAATTTTCACTTCTTTTTTTAGTCAAAGCAAATGATAAAAGTAATTATTATTATTATTCATTTTTTAATAATATTATTTTTGTTTGTTTTGTTTTTTGTTAAAGGTCCTCTCTCGTATTTTTACATTTTTGGATATTCAGTCTCTAAAACAGTCAAGATTCGTCTGTCGCCATTGGAAACAGGAAGCTGGAAAAATCCTCCTCAGTAAATATTATTTAATTTGTGGTTCTCTAAATAATAATAATGATGACGGAACATGTGAATCTGCATTACAAAGTTTGCTCACAAATTCATACTCAACAACATCAGTCTGGTCAAAAGATGGACAAAAAACTCTTGAGCTCCTTCAAAAATCACTTGCATTAAAATCGTCAGTTCGAGTCTTGAAATACAACGAGAAGTCTCACACTGGTCCGTGGGATTCTGAAAATCTGTATGAAATTCTCAAACTACTGCCAAATCTTCAAGTGCTGGATACGAATATGTTGACGTTGAGCCCCAGTCAAAAGTGGCTGGGTGATGTGACGAGTTTTAGCAATGGAAATCCTATCAAATTGGAATTATTCATTAGGAAACTCCAAACGCTGAAGAAACTCAAACTAGATTTTGTTTTAGGTCGAGCAACTTCTCGATGTTTATTCACTCATCAACAGCGATTTTCCTATATTAAAAATGTGGAAATTCACGCGGGTGGGATGATTTTTATGAGTGATTTTTTTAAACACAGCGTGAATAATTATTGGACAATTACTCGATTCAGTTTGAATCTGAATGATAATTACGACATTTTTTTAATTCGCAAGTTTCTCGTCAATATTTCCTCAAGTCTCCTGGAGCTTAAACTGATTTTAAATAAGGAAGAATCTCCATCATCATCAGCATCCGCCGTATCTTCAACTTTGTCGTCATCTTCTGTGATGTCTAATTTTGAACCCTGGAAAGATGACTGGCTCATTCCGATTGAACTGGATAAACTTGAGACTCTGGAAATTGTGTCAATTCATCCTCTTTCTCCAGACATTTTAATCCAGTTGAATCATTTCATGCTCAAAAGTATAATCTCGGCTCTTCAACTTCGTTCTTTGAAAAAATTGGTCGTTCCTTTCATCCCCTGGAATTGGGGAGGAGTAATTCTCAACTGGAACAGTCATGAATCTGCAGCTGGGCGGAAATTGATCAGTCAGTCTCTGGAAGAATTGGAATTACTCTCAAATTTATCATCAACATCAACTGGAGCTGTATCCATTTGGAAAGTACCTGTTAAATTGTGGCCCCATTTAAAATCATTAAAATGTTCATGGAAAAATCCAGAGTCTTTTGATATTTCAATTTTGAGTGAGTTGAAGAATTTGGAGCGAATCCAGTTGACCATTGGAAATGAACTGGAAAAGGAAAATAATAATAAAGACGGGGAAAAAAATCACAACAGAAATTCCGGACGATTTCAGCTCAGAGATTTTAAAAGTGAGGATATTTTTTTTACCTATAGTTTTTTTTGTTTTATAAATAAGTAAAAAATGTTATAGTATTTTAAATTAATAGTTTATGCAAATGGTCTAATTTTTATACATTGTAAAATATATAATCAATTTCCGATTTCTGTTTTAGATTTGAAGGGTTTTTGTCTAAAAGTTCCTCGACATCAAAATTGTTACAAGAGTTTTGCCGACAGTTTAGTGGAGAATGATTTGGCATTTATGAAGAATCTCCAGTGTCTTCGATTTCATCGTGTTGTTGTGAGTTGAATTATTTACAGTTTATTCCTCTAAAATCTAATCCCATTTCAAAAGATCAGCTTGCAATAATTTTCTATAATTTTGATAGTTGACTCAAATGACTTTTGTCATTCATTATTGATTGTTTATTTTTTTTGTAGCTTGACGAGGGACCGCTGAAATTAGCTTTAGGATCAAATGTACCAGTTATTTTTACCAAGTGAAGTAAACCTCGAAGATTATTTTGGTGACTTTTATAACTGGAGAAAAGCAGTTTATGAACAATTTTTTATGGATTTTTTTTATGAAAAGCAAAAGACTTTGAATGAGTATATTTGCTTTTGTACTTAATACTTAATAGTTAAAAATATAATTCAATAGTTTACATTTTACATTTTGTAATATAGCGATACTCCATAACCTATGTCGATATTTTACTGGATAAAGGATTTTTTGAAAAAGCGTATCAATTATCAATTTGATCTATTGACCGCATATTTTTTCTCGATGGATTTGTATGTGTAAAACTTGTCTCTTTAAGCGTTTACATTTTTTCTGCAGTTTTCTAATTCAAATATATTTTTCTGTCGGCTACTTTTATATTTTAAGATTAGATTTTTGATGTCATTATGTACAACGAGTAAAACTGAGCAAAATGTTTCAGTTTTGTTGTATAAAAGATGTTTCAGTATGGATTCTTGATTCTTGATACAAAAATTCATTCGTAAAAATAATATTTAGTGTGAATATTATGCAGATTCACTCAATTCTCAATAAAAATGTACTTGACCATTTAATTGTATTTTGTCTTTTGCAGTCATAAAAATGGCGATCTTTGTTCTCAACACACAAAACGAATAAAATTTTCATGTCCTTTTTATCATTCAACATTCAACAGATCATTCGTGTGGCATCTGGCATCTTTTAAGTTGAACGTCGCGTCGCTTGAAAAATCCATGTGTATTTTATGGTGTACGTAGGGAAAAGCTTTCAGAGGAAAGGTAATCAATAATCAATAATCAATAGCTTTTGTAAACAGTATTAAAGTTAAAAGTCATTTCATTTCATATAAAAGGTGTGCTGACTTGTGACTTGTGACTTGTGTCTCATATGAATCGCCAGCATCAGAATCCAAAGTACAAAATTTAAGGGCATTTCTATAGTGCAAGAACACGAGACTTTATAGGAATTTTCTGTATTTCTATATGAAATATGAAGCATTCGCTCGAGGGTAAAGTCTATTTATGTCACTAGTAAAAAGTTAAAAGGCTCCACGGAAAAAAGGTTTTTAGATAAATGCATTCACTTGTTTAAAGTTTAAAGTAGTTGACTTTATTTTTCTCCAGCTACAATTTTGATCCTCAACAACTCAACTTTATACCTTTTTACACTCTACACATTCAACCGGACGGAAAACGGAAATAATTTGAGAGCCATTTCAAATTTCAGACTTGAAACTTGTACAAATTTTAGTGTGATTTTTCTCAAAATCTTTTGTCTTTTTCCTTGATCCTTTTGTGTAGTTGTGATTACTTTTATTGCTGTGTTATTATAAATACTCAAGACTTGACGAATTTTCCTGGACTTGGTTGCTGAAATTGTAAAAATGCCAAAGAGGAAAGGAGTCAAGAAGGTGAGGAGTGAGGAGACTAAAAAGCTCATTACATATAAAGGCTCTGTACATTGTACAAGATACATGATTTACTAGTGCATGTGGAGAAATGGCTAATTTGTTATTTATTCTTTTTTTGTTTCATTATTCAAAGAATTTGGATAACGGTGCTAATTTGCAGGAGGAGAATTTTCCTTCATCTTCATCCTTTTCAATGAGACTGCGATCAAGCAAACGTCAGTGCCAATGGACAGGAGGCGAAGCTACTACGGAAGAACCTGCAGAAAAGAAAAGGAAAATTGTCGATTCGTCAAATTCCGTGAAGGAACGTAACCTTGAAGCCAGTCCGTGTCCAGGTCAAGGTCAAGGTTCAGAGGTCAAAGAAGTTTTACTGAATGATTTTCCTCCAGAGGTAAAAGAAAATACATTTAAGCATTTCTTTCGGGTTTTAACTGTAGCGTAATAACTAAATGTACAAAATTTGAATTTTGAATTACATTTTTTGATAATTCACCATGGCGACAAATACAAAACTGTCTTTACATGATTTTCCTACATTCTGCAGATGCTGATGGAAGTCCTAAAATGTGTGGACACGAGGACTCTTTTTGCCTGCCAACAGGTCAACCAGAAATGGAATAGCATTTCCTCTGACATCCTCCATCACCGACCAGATGCTAAACTTTCTTTTACCTTTTGTAATGGAAACGTTCTCCCAGCGAGACGAACATCAACAGGGATCCAAATACCGTGTAATTTCTTAAAACTCTTCAAAAAATCCAAAAACTGTCCAGTTGCCAGATTTCACTTTCGGGATGCCACATCGTCATCGTCATCCTCACGTCCAAATTTTTGGGACAGTAAAGACTTGAATAAATTCCTCGCTCATTTTGCTCTGGACTCATCAACATCAACATCAACATCAAAACGAGCTCGTTCCACCATCAAAATAAAATGCCTTAAATTCGACTTTTGGTTCGAACCGTACGAAGACTACACCGATTCCTTCTTATTTATTAATGAGAAACTGCGAGATTTGCTCCTGCACAAAATTCCAAATCTTGAAGAATTTGGTTTAGCATTTTCGGGTCGTCAATTTTCTGAACCACAAGTCCGATTTTTTCCGGTAGCAGCAAACCAAACTACATACAAAAATCCAGTTCTAGTTCAATTTCAACTGCCTCATTTGAAAACCATTTATTTTGAGCGTGACATGTTCCAAAGATTTCCTGGAATTTACAAAGACCTTGTAAATGCTGCAGTCAATTTGAAGAACATTCATTTTAATCACCATGCTGAATTCACTGTGGAGGAAATTCAGTTTCTATTTTCAATGAGAAAACCGTATCTGGTGAAAAACATCTTAATCAAAATCACGGATCAATTTTTGTATGCCCTAAAACAACAACAACAATCAAATGGAGATTTTCCAGTTCCTGTTCCAGTACTCAAATTTGAAAAGATGGAGGTGAATATGGAGAAAATGGATCCGGATTCAGCAACTTTCATTCAAAATCTCTATGAATCCAGTAAAGATACTCTGTTGGAACTGTCTTTATGGCCACTTGGAACTTCACACCGACTTGAGCTTCCAACCTTTAGAAATTTGAGACGATTGACCTTGGAACAAGGTCATTGGGATCCGTGGGGTCAAAGAAGTTCCAACCAGATGTTTCCTGTTGGAGTCAGATCCATGGACATTTTTCCAGTCGTCAATACTTTGGGTATGAACTAATAAAAATTTAAAATGTCTGATTCTTGAATATTGATTATACGCTGCATTTAAATTTTAAAGATTTCTCTAGTTTTTCAAGCTTCATCTTTTGAAACTTGAAACGATAAACATAACTTTTTTTGTTTTTTGTTTTCATAAAAATATTTTTATTTAGATTTCGTTAGGTTGGATTGGTCCGTTGCTTTTCCTCAACAAGATTCTATTCCCATTCTCCCTCGTGTTGTAACGCTGTGTGTACGTCCCAATCAATGTATGTTTTGGGAAAAAAGCATCCCAGTTATTTCTTTAATGTGCCCAAATCTCAAACACTTGAAAATTTTAAATCGTCGACGCTTGTATGGCGCTTATACCGGGAATTTGGAACTTTTACCGGTCGCTAGAGCAATTTGGACGGACATGAGACAAATCGAATCTTTGGAAATTGAAGTTGACCTGGATTTGCCAGCCAACAATTCGGCTGCTCTCGACTCTTGCTTCACTGGAATTTCCCTCAAGGAATGTCAACGTCTTGCTGAGGCCAAAAATTTCCACATTTTGGAAAAATGTGGAAATCGGACTGAAATCCCACAGTCAAAACTGACGGCAGAGAGAAAACATGCGTCCATTTTGGATATGAAAGGTAAAACACATGTAAACGTTGAGCAAGATGTCAAATTGTCACAGATTGATTGCGTCGGATAGGCTGATGAAATATAAAATATATGTACATGTGTTTTTTACCTTTGTTCTTTCTTCTTTGTAGATCTCAAGAAATTAACCATTTATTCATGTTGGGATTGGTCCAAACGGGAAAGAAAAGAACTTCATGAGATGGGGACGTGGATTAGTCAAGAATTTGCCTTCAAATTCATGCCCCATCTTACAATTAAACAAGAATAACAAGTGACGAATAATTAATTGCTCTCTGTCTTAATTCCTTGGTTTTGTGGACAGAAAAGATGGTCCAAAGTCCAAAGTCCATGAAATTTTATCTTTTTTACTTTCACTTTGATTACGATTTTCTTTCCTTTTTAAATATAATTAATACAGTTTAACCTTTTCAACATCATTTCTTTGTAAATACTAATTTTTTTCTTACATTTGTATGGATAAAACGACCCATTTTCCACATGCCATGAGCCATGAGACAAAAGTGTTACCAATGTGCTGAGGGTTGAATTTTGTATATATATGTACTTTTAAAAATGATTCATGCTTTTAATTTTCAACTATTCCCATTTTCATACTCTGCATGGAAAAATGAACTACTTTGACTTTTTTTTCTAAAATTTACTATACATTACGATATTTTGTATTTTGACTCTTGGCGAATCTTTTTATTTGTCAACTCAACGTGTGACTTTTGTCATTTTCTCTCTATTTTTTCCGCCTTGATTGTAGATTCTAGATTCTCTGAATTTCAGGTCATTGTTGACTGCACTATGATCCAAAGTTGAAAATCAATCAACGTTTTATTAAATTTGCTTCAGGATCTTCATTTGATTTAATTTTTATGTCAATTTCCATGTCAAGAATTAATCCATTGCCAAAAGAATAAATATCTATGATGAGTGAATCAATTTCACACATTTAACGTGAAAGGTTTTACATTGAAATTTTATCCAAGCACAATTCATAATTCATAGATATTTGACTCTGACTTGTTACTTGTTACTCTTGTAATCAAAATGTCCAATGAATCCTTTTTTTATCATCGCAGACCGGTAAAAATGATAAGGAAATAGGAGATGTATTCAAAATCATTATACAGGAAAACATATGCATTTGAAAAGCCTCATTTTAGTTGTCATCTGGTTGCAAGTATCCAGTTACCAATCGGCAGTGCTCAGTGGAACATGTCAAATGTCGTAAAAATTGACACAGACTCTGTGCTACTGATTTCCAGAGTTGAGCGCCGTTTGAAAAATTCCCGTGTATTTTACGTTTCCTGTACGACATAGCTCAAAAACTCATTTTCGAAAGTAGAAAAGGTAGTCTATAGCTGTTGTAAAATCTCAAGTTAAAAGTAAAGTCATTCTATGGCAACGAGGAATTCTGACTCATATTTATGAAAGGGAAACATGAGCATCAGAATCAAAAATATTAAATTCAAGGGCATTTTTCTCCAGTGTCCAGTGGAAAATAACAAGTCTTCATAGGCATTTGCTTGAGAGTGTAGAGTTGAGAGTTGAGACTTGAGAGTTGAGAGTGTGCAGAGTTGAGTCTATTTATGTCACTAGTAAAAGTTAAAAAGGCTTAGGCTCCATTTAAAATTTAAAAAGGTTTTTTAGATAAATGCATTCACTTGTTTTAAGTTTAAAGTAGAGTTGACTTTATTTTTATCCAGCGACAATTTTAATCCTCAACAACTCAACTTTACACTTTATACTTTTCTACACTCTACACTCTACAGTGTAGAGTCTACACATTCAACATTCAACCGGACGGAAAACGGAAATAATTTGAGAATTGAGAGCCATTTCAAATTTCAGACTTGA
>JAQGBH010004471.1:0-16665 GCA_034698265.1 Sminthurinus aureus | reverse complement strand
TAGAGTTGTTAAAAAAAATACAATTTCAGGGGTGGCAGTTTTACGTGTATACCAGCACGCAATGTCGTATTAACAATTCACAAAGATACATGTATCAAATATAGCGATGACAAGTACTAAATATTATTCAAATTAGCTATGATGTAGATTTAAGGTATTTAAAGCATGTCGATTATAGTTACGGAGAGTAGAGTAGATCCATCTATGTATCACAAACTGCACTAATGTCCACGAGTACGACTCCATTTTTAATTTTTGTAATGTGTACAACAATAAATATTATAATCACAATTCACAATGACCCAAGAATGAAGAAAAATGTCTATATCTTTTGATTGTTGTAGGAGTCACCGTAGAACGTCACAATTTCTAGTAGAGTTGATGAATAATGTTGTACACAGTTAGTTGCAGTAGATAAAGTAGTCAGATCAAACACACATAGATGTATAATTTTCACTAGTTTGATTATTCAATGTACTATAATTAACAATAAGCAATAATAAATAGCCAACAATGAATAAGAACAATAACAGAGTAGATAATCGATGACAGGAGTATTTGTAAAAACAATAATATAATAATACAAAATAGTAAAAAGGTGGAATATTTATAAGTATACAGTATTCAAGTATAAAATATCGCAGCTCAACAAAAACGCGTGCACACTCTATGAAACCTCAAGCCAGACTCGTATACTTACTAGTATAGTATACAGATAACGCGGAAGAGCATTTTTGATGCCTTTGGTGCTGATTTACTGTTGATTGTTGATTGTTTTGATGCTGATGTTGTGTGGTGCTCTCGGCAGTTTTTTCAATCAAATAATCAGACGACCTTGGAAAATCCCGAGTTTGTTGCCGGATCCAGATAGTGAAAGTGGTTTTGATAGTGATGGGGATCACGTGCTTAGGATCAAGATGGAGATGGAAATGGAAAGGATGAGGAGGTGAATGTACGCAAAAACAATGTATACTATGGATTGTGGATTGTGGATTGTGGATGTAGTATGTAGTATGTAGGCTTGAGGAGGAATGGGGAAGAATTTACCCATTATTTATTTTAGACAATAGAACATGTAGGGGGAAAAGTCATGAGGAAACTCTTGAAACTTTTAGGAAATTTCAATTTTAAATAATTGATCTTGTTATATCCTCCATCCGATCCATTATCCATTATCCATTATTCCTTCAAGAAAAGCCACGAGCCACAATTTTCAAAAGAAAAAAAGACAATTTGATTAGATTCCATGTAGCAAAAAAATTTTCATCTTGAACAGATAGATGGTCCATCTTTAGCAAGCAAACATGCATCTATACAGTATGCAGTATACAGCTATCCACCTCATATGTGCATATACATTCATGCACGTATGAAGGTACGTAAGTTGTTGGTTGCAACGGTATATCCAGTGCCCAGCACCCAGGATCCAAAATGCTATTGTCAGACTACTACTAGTAAATTTTTGCTCATTCATTCATATCTACATCCTCTCAAAAAGATGAGGAGGATAAAAAAATTCAAACTTTTTCCACAAAAGAATAAAACTCTTTTCCCATCCAATAATGTTTTCATGTAGAATCTACAGTCTAGAGTCTAGAAGCCACACAATCTATGCATGTGCAATGTGCAGTGTACACTGTTCACTGTTCAAATGTAGAATGTAGAATGTAGAATGTAGAGTGGAGCAAGTACCTAGATAAAATGTTGGGAAAGGAAGGAAGGAAGGAAAGAATTGAGAGAAGGGATGAAAGGATGGGGAAATTCTATTTTACTTGTGCCAATATTTACCAAAGTCGCTTTTCTATGCACAAACCCAATGTGTGTGGTAAAGGATAGAAAACCAAACCAAACCAAGAGGAGAATCGGGAAGAGAAGGGAGAAAGGAGAAAGTAGAGAGTACATACACACACACACTCTATCTCTCTCTGCGTATTACTTACTAACTTGCATTGCTACGGGCTATTACGTTTTGACAAACTGAATTCAAACTTTCTATAAATGTTCACGTTTTCACATCCACATGTATCTACATTCTACAATCTACAACCTCCAATCCACATTCTAAACTCTACATTCTACATTCTAAAGTCTAGAGTCTAGAGTCTCGAGTCTCAAGTCTACTTTGTACATTCATATTTGTCTGCCTCTAGTCACACCGCACACTGCACACTGACAGGCAACCAGTCCAAACTAGACTTTAGCAGAGTCTAGAGTCTAGAGTCACCGGTGTGCAACGTCACACAGTTCAAACTTTCTCTCTCTCTGTCTATCACTTTACCATTTCAATATTTTATCAATATGTACCATCGGCTTTCCTCTCCCTTACACTTTACACGCAGCTTAACTCCAGCCCAACTTTAACACCGTACAATGCAATGTAGCACAAGATGAAATACTGAATACGGAACGTTGAACAATAAGTATAGAGTGTGGAGTGTGGAGCATCAAGCTGACTCAAATTTCATAGTTTCAGGCAAAAGATTTAGATTAAGACAGATTCACAACTATCTCTTTAGTTTCACTTGCCGCTTCGGCTGTGACTTTGGCTTGAGCTTGAGATATTTCCCATTGATCTCGTCATTACTACAACAAACTTGTAAAGTCGGAAATGCTGGGAGCAATCCTAAAATTTACAACCGCTACTTACAAGTTAGTATACACTACAAACTCAATTTGTAATTTTCCATTTTCCATATTCCAGACGTTCATTTATAGACAAATGGCTCAGTTTTAGCACCCACTTCCGACTTGTTATTTTTATTATGGCTTTTATGAACCTTTTAACTGTGTTCATCTGTCAGCTCTCCGCTCTCAACTCTCAACTCTCAACTCGGGTAGGCACAAAAGCTTTGAAGATTTAAATAGCTCCTGATTTTGAGTTAAGAGTTAAGAGGAGGAGATGGTGCAGCTCATCTCAAATCTCAAGTAAAGCAAAGCAAAGCAAAGTAGAGGAAAGTAGAAATTGTTTCTACAGGTGCTCTCTTCTTCAAATTCAACTTGAGCTTGAGCTTCAAGTTGACAAGATTACACCCAGCCTCAATTTGCTCCCCTTTCTCTTTACCTACAAAGTGAAGAATTCTTAAGCCACCAGCCACCAGCCCGCTTCAATCTTTACATCTAAATCTCAAAAACTCAAAAACTCTAAAACTTTTCTCATGCCTCATGCGTCATAATCTTTCTTGACAATCCAGATTCTAGATTCCGGATTCTGGATTCTAGAAAAAAAGGATCAAGAAGAATAGATTTCCCTTTAGTTGTCGATTGTCGATATTATATTCAATATTATGTAATATTCCGCGTTTAAGATTCACAGGGCTCAAGGCTCAAGATGACTACAATGTCAGCATTTAATATTCAACAGTCAACTTAGAGGAAAAACAAGATTATTTTTTTCTTTTCTCTTCTCTCGTGTCATTGTTTCATTTGAACTGATTTTCACCATTTCCTGATTGCTGATTGCTGATTGCGTTGCCAATACAATGGAAAACTGGGAATTTATGTAAAAGAACGGAAAAACGCCTGTAATTTGTAATTTTACAAGGTGAGGGAATAGAAAAATGAAAAATTCATGAGCATGTTAACTCAACCGGCAGATTTTTCTTTTTAATTGAAAATAATCCCGTTTTTATTCCTTCTTTCCCATGTTATGCGTACAGTGTACAGTGTATAATACATTGGAAATTGGAATGAACAATTGTAATGGTTGAAATTGGAATTGAATGGAAAATACGTGAAACGATTGAGTTTTGAGTTGAGTTGAGTTGAGTTGAGTTCCCTCCTCCATACAATGAGTTACGACCTTCTAAAAGGTGCCGGTGGTAAGTGCCAGTCCCTGTAAGCGGTCCTCAGGCTAGTCCTTGTATCTAGAATCTAGAATCTGGAATCGAGAATCTAGAATTTATAGTGCTTTTGAATGGAAAGATTCAAAGGTGGAAGATGAAAGATTAAAGACGAAGATGAGGATGAGGATGAAGGTGGAGAAAAGAAGTAGACGTGTATATTCGTATAGAAAAAAATGGAGAAATGAAAAAGAAAACTTGCATGTCACATTCACGCCTAACCACCCAAAAAAAATTCAAGGTTCCACAGCAAACGCATTTTCTCTCCCCTTGTCCTACATTTTTGGCTGGAGATTGGAGATTCTTGGAATTTTGAAGAATTGTAAAGAAAATTGAGTAAAAAAATCAAAATCAAATGTGTGGGTCTACCCACAATCAAAGAAATTTCCAAATTGTATCCATAAGAAACTGCATTACATGTACATGAAATCCATTTTTGTACCTCCTTTTAAGTACTTTGAACCTTTATCCTCGTTTAGATTTTTAGGAATTTTGTCCATTTATAACTTATAATATTATGCATTATATTTTATATTATATTATTATGTAGTTTATATTTCATCTATTATATGTTAGAACGTGCATCATACACCATACGTCACGTTTTCAGAATGTATGATGTATACTGAATATTGTATGTACGTTTGACGTCTATAGTCTGTATTCTATATGACTATATGACTATATTATTATGTAGAATGTAGAAATGTATTTTAAATTGAAATTGTAATTTTATTCTCTCTCTTTCTCTCTTTTTTTCTGAACACAGTGGGGAGGCTCAACAAGCTTCAAAACGGGAAAGTGCACACTTTATTACAAGACAAGATGCGGAAACAGTGTAATTGTCCTCTCATTCGTCCTTCATTCACACACTCGACATGACTCAAATTTAAATTTCCATGTAGTTGTACCCACACAGACCTCCACACTCCACACACCAAACCAAACCAAGCTAAACACAGCCAAACTAAATCAAACACCAAGAGAACTGAAACATGTGCAACCAAACATCCAAACCTACAAGCATGCAGCCCACCACCCGTTATCTCGTTATCGCTATCCACGGAGAATGGAGAATGTAAAGATCGGAAGGGAACGGGAGAAGAAAATAGAAGAGTAGATCATCTTGTACTTTTACTTTATATTTACAATGGCACTCCTTCATACTGATTTCATTGTGTTTATGTAAAACAACTATTCAACGTTTGACAGACGTTTTACTTTTTATTTGTATATCCAATATATCCATCCTCCCGCCGCTTTCTCTCATCCTTTCGCCATCTCGTCCTTGTGGGTTGTAGTTGTAGCCAGTGGAGAAAACGAGAATCGAGAAAGGAGCTTTTTCATACCCCTGCTGTATTTTATATTGTTTTAAAATCAACTTGTCTCATCCTAACAACAATTCAGAGAGAGGGAGCAGAATGGAATTTAAATTTGAATTCAAAACTAAATCCGTATCCAAATTCAAATCCACCAGTCACCAGTCACCAGTGTAATTTCAACTGGTATCTTTTCACTCAAAGTTGTCATCAGTCCTTCGCTCAACTCAGCTCAACTCAATTCAAGGGAAATCAAGATGAATAAAAGTGGGGAAAAGAGTAGAGGACAAAAACAAAAATTCTGGTTTTTATTCAAAATTCAAACGGATATAGTTTTTTCAATGGAAATGACCAAGTTTCCAAATTCAAAAATACAAAACAAAACAAAACATCCAATCTCCAAGCTTTATACTCCATACTCCATACATATAGACCGTGTTTAGTGTTTACACTTGCATTCAAATTCTGGAAAGAGACTTCTGTATTTGAATCATACGTCATTATTCATGCAACGTACATTAGGACGTGGAGCGCTGATCGCCAAGTGAAGACGAGTGAAGAAACAGATGCAAAACCCCAAAAGAACAATTCTTTTAAAAATTTGTGCATTTTGTATTGTGTATTGTGTATTGTGCACTGAATGAATCTTTGATGTTCAATGTTCATGGGGTTCCGCTTTTCAATTTCCAGCTCATGTTCTTCTGTTCCTCTGCTCCTCTTCTCCTCTTATCCGTTATCCATAATATTCAATGTTCCAAGCATTGCACTGGGAGTGGAGCGAGAAGAATGAAATGAAAGAGGACGAGACAAAAATGAAATACATGTTTTATAATAATATGTCAATCATCATTTACCAGTAGTAGTACCAGTTAAAAGGTACAACGTACAATGTACAAAGCAAAGGAGTGACAAGAATACTGACGATACAAGATACAAGATGCAAACGACTGAATTTTATCGCCCTCCTCTCACAATGAAACTCGCATTATGATGTACCATCATAAAACTTCTACAGACTTTTCTCTACCTAGTGTTTAAAATCTACAATCTACAGTCTACAATCTACAATACATACGTATACTTAAAATCCAACTGCACAATATATTTAGTATTTTTCTTCGTATTTTTGATGAGCATTTGGATTTTGGTTGAGCCAATGGAAAAGGAGAAAACTCTGGACTCTAGAATCTAGACTCTAGACAAATGAAAGAAAGGAGAAAGAGGAGAGAGGGGAATGACAAAGGCAAAGACAACACTACAGTCAGCAGTCAACAGCTTTCTGCAAAAGGAACGGTAAGATGTCAATTAAATTAACTATCCTTTAAATGTTTTCACTCCTTGATGTGTGATACACTAAAACTGTAGAAAGTTGTGTAACTTGAATCCAATCAATTTGATGTTCTGTCTATTGTTTAATGATGCATGTTTTTTAAGACCTATTCGGTCAAAAGTCTAAAGTGTAGATTCTAGAGTCTAGAGTCTAGGGTCTAGAGTCTGCAGAAAACAAAGCATTACATAACTAAGGACTAAGCAGCTTTACATTTCACATTATTTTGCAAAATAGGCTAGAAATTAGAAATACTGGATTCTAGACTTTAGACTGTTATGAAAGGCTTGTGTTTCGTCAATTTGTGTTGGATTTGATGTTGGCTGTTGTGTTTTGTGGAGGACGCGTAATGTGTAACTTACACAGTGTAAGTGCTTACTCGTCCATTTTTTGATTTTTTTCACAACTCGAGTCATGAATGTGAGATTAAATTGTACATTGTGAATTTCGATGTAGGTTGCACTCTGTATTCGCACTGTCTATTCAATCTGTTGGTATTTGTATTTGTATTTTCTATTGGTGTTTATTGGTATTTATGTGTACTAATACATTTACAGTTATGTTTCACGTTCCAAAAGCATTGAGCACGGAGAATGTTTATTACAGAAAAAAGTCAGGGATTAAGTAAGAAAATTTCAAATTGTTTCCTTTGCACGTCATCCTAACTGCAGTCATCATCATGTAATACGATTAGCTAAATTTGGTTCACTGGTGTGGGTTGACTGTTTACAATTTACAATTTACACTTTACAATTTACTGTTGACTTGCTGTTCCGGGCTGTGTTTTTTGTTTGTTGGGAATACTAGTACAAAGTAGAGCTTCCAAGTGAGTAGAACATGTGGAATTGGATTCATGTATTTATTTTCCCATTTTCTTAATAGAGCATGACATGAATTCCTACAGCTCAGCTCAGACTAAGAATGGAGACAAAAACAGGAGAAAGACGGAGAAAGTAGAAAAGTGGAAAGAATCGGAATTGGCGCTGCTAGCGTTTACTTTATATCTGTATAGTGTTTTGTAAATTGTATGAATGTACGTAGTAAATAGTAAATAGTACAGACACGTATAGAATGTAGAATGGAACGAAATGGTAGTCGTAACTTTAAACTGTAAATTCTGTAGGCGTGAGGAAACCCGTCATTTAATTCGTAGGCGCTTCAGCGTCCTACGAATTAACTCGAAGCTCGAGATTCCAGAGCATAGGTGGAAGGAGAAAAGGAAGAAATGCTGAGGAAACAGATAGAAATTCAAATCTTGTTCACTCTGTTACCTTTCCTCTTTTCCGCTTTCCGTTTCAACCCACCTCACCTCACCACAGTACAGGATAGGCATAATAATATCATGTTCCTAGATTGTAGATTGCTGGTATAAAATATAAAATACGTGGAATGTGAAATGTGAAAGAGAAACTTGCAGGACCAAAAAACTATTTAGTGAAAAACCATTTAATGGCACAGTGTAATATCATGAAATATAAATATAAATACAAATAAGCGTGGTAGATCGTCCCTCACACCACCTGAAAAGAAGGAGGAAAGAACGAAACTGCAAAAACGGAAACGGAGAAGAAGAAACGAGTCTCATTTATCCTTGTTCCATGTAAAATGTATGAACATTGAATATGCTCAATGCACACTGAAACTAAACATCTTTTATCACACATTTACGTGCTCTTGGCACATTAAGAGAATACCTGTACAGTGTACAGTGTACATGCATGGACAATGGACAATAGACATAGGAGATACTTTCACCCGTATTTTGTATTTTGTTCCTCGCTCCTACAAATTTTACACCGCATCTTGTTTTTTGTACCGAGTATTCTATCTTGTACTTTGTTCTCATTCAAGATTCAGAACCAAGGAGCGAGACGAGAGCAACTATCCATGAACGTACTAATCCTCATACATTACAGCTTCCGCAAACCACAAAACACAAAACACAAAAGCAACGTTGTTTTTCCCTAGGTATATATATATATCTCCACCGTTTAAAATGTTTGTAAAGTGTACATTTTCATTTTTTTTTCATTTTCATTCTCATTCTCATTTATTCCTATTTTCTCATTTCACTCTCCATTCTCCACAACTCGAACCCCTCTACTTTCTCTACTTTCTCTATTTTCTACCTTTTAAACGTGAGAGAGGAGAAAGAGATTTCATACATTATGATGACATTATTTGTTACGTGTCACACTACCTGCACACTATAGACCACAGACTGTAAACAGTGCTGTGGGTTGTATCATGTATCATGTACAATTTACAATGTACAGGAGGAAAGATTGTAGTGTAAATTTAAGCTCAGATTTTTTTTCTTCATGGCTATATTAAATGTTAAAGGGTCATCTATTTTCTTTTTTTCGTTCCGCCGCTCAATGCTCAATCTCATTTATTCTCTGACTCACTCTTCTGTGGTTTAAACGTATGATATATTATACAGTATACATAATAAATGATACAGCATTTTAAAAAGATTTAAAGAACATTTTACATTTCAACCATTTTTCATCCTGAGTCCTGGAATCTGAGATTCTGGGTTTCCCTTGTATTTTGTATTTTTTTATTAAACTCGTATTATGAGACTTGAAAACTGTAACCGTGTTTTTTTGACATGGAAATTAAACTAGAAACTAAAATAATATATTGTTGTGTTTTTCACAAATAAAATAAAACATAAAATAATATAAACCAAAATGTCAGGGGGAAAACAAAAAAGGCGCCAATTTAACATTTACAATTATTTAAACTTGGCGATTGAACAAAAAGAAAGACTGATTTAAGAGCGGATTTTTTCTGTTTTCAAACAAATTATAAACTTTTTGCCCTCATTCGAAGCTCGAATTTTCGAGTTTTGAGTTTCGAGCTTAAAACAAATGGATTGAAAAAGTTTATTGACTTAATGGATTTCCCCCTTTTCCCTTTTCACTTTTCACATTTCCCAGTTGATTGATGGAGAACAAAAGTTGAAATCTTTCAAAATAGTTCCGTGTTCCGTTTCTCTACTTTTCCTGCTCCTTTTTAAATTTCATCAATCATTGTAAAAGTCACTCTTTTCATTTCATTGACATTTCCAAAAACTACCAAATCACTAAAGCGCTAGATCAGTAGAAAAAGAGGAAAATCTGATTTTCAATTCTCAAGTGTCAAAAATGCAACGCTAGAATAAATATATAAATGTACAATTTTCGTTTTTGTCATTCATTCTTCATTATTCATTCTAATTTCCAATTTTTACTTTTTACTAGTTGAAATCAAAAAGATGAAGAAGGAGAAAAGAAAAGTCACGCTTGTACAACATTTTCATTTGTAGATTATGTAGATGTGAGAAAGTAATTTTCTAGTTTCTATATTCTAGACATCCAGGCAAAATCTTGACAAAAGGTGTTTTACATTTTATGTGTCGAGTTTGAGACTCTCGAGTCTGGAGTCTGGAGTCTGGAGAATACGTAAGATTTGAAACAATTTGATTCATGTTTTATTCACTTTCTCTCTCCTTGACTTTTCTATTGAACATTGGAAATGAGAACAAATGCTCAAAATGAATGAGAACTTGACTTAAAATCAGAAGAAACAGGAGGATTTGAACAGGGACAATGACGACACAGGACAAAAGTTAGTTTAGAGTTTAGCTTAGGATTGCATTGTAGATTGTAGATATTTTACATCTACAACCTAATATCTTAGTGTATCGTCTCTTACAATTTACAATTGAATGGAAAATGGGGAGGAAGAAGATGAAAAATGTGACGCTTTTTGTAAAAAAGTTATTAATCATTCTTTTCAAAGATACTTTTGTATTTTGTATTTTATATAGATACTTTAAAGCCGTTAGCCTTTGCCATCAAATAAAAAACACCTTTCATTATTCATTATTCCGTGTATTTGGTGTAAAAAATGATGGAGAAGAAAATAAAAATATCTACAATCTACACTGTATCTTTTTGAATTTTGAATTTGGGATATTGCTCAAAATTCCTATTTAAAATTCAACTGATTCTCAAAAGGGACTCGGAATTTTGAATCCCATAGCTTTTACGAAAGAGATACTTTCGTATGTCGGGAATCTTGAATCTTGAATCTCGAATCTTGAATCGTAGATCGTAGCGAGTTTTATACAGGGCTATAAAAAGTAGGAAAAAGTGCACATGTTATATGTTATATGGTATATAGTATACGGTATAGGCAATGCCAACGTGATACGTGTATATGTGTGTGATGTCTGATGCATAGTCATTTTTATTATATGATATATGATAGGGCGGAGAAAAGAGAAAAGGCTTCAAACATCTGTAATCTGTAGTCTGTAGTCTGTAGTGAAGGAACTCATAAAGTTGATTGAGCGAGATGAACCCAGTTCACTTTTTGATTCTGTTTCACGAGAAATTTTTACTACCCATTCCATCATCTACCAGTGAAAATTGATACCTAATACCCCAAAAAAGAGTATGTATAATGTATATGCACAATACATCATGCATCATTGTATACTATATACATGTAATGCAGCATCTGTAAAACAGAACGTGGAACGTAGAACGTGGATATAAGATAATTTTATGCTCACCCAAGTGAAATTTATGTCACAACAAAAATCAAGGTCTCAAATCTCTTTTTATCCATAATATTCTATTACGTTTGCACCATGCACCAAACTTCAAGCATCTTATGCAGTATACAGTCCTTGTCAATGAAAAATATCCGTCTTGTGTCTTGCACACATCTTGAATAAAATATTCAAGTATTGAAGAATTGAAATGCTGATATATTGTCCTGTACATTGAACATGAATCCGAGTTGATTTAAAATTGCTTTAGAGTTTGAGATTCTAGATTCTAGATTCGACATTCTAGATTCTAGATTCGAAGGTATAAGAAAAATAACCATTTTCATTTTTCCCTAGGCAAGGTAGCGAGAAATTTTGATACAAATAAATACAGGCATAGACAATTGTCGATGGATTGAAAAAGGTCCGTGTCATTGTGCATTGTTCATTTTATTTTGTTTTTTGTTTTTTTATGCGAGCTGTATACTACAAAAGTTGAAAAAAGTCAAGTCAGGAAAAGGAAATTTTCAGTGCATTTATGTTCTGTGCAACGAACCAAGGACGCTGAATTTCTTATAACATCAAACATCAAATATCACATACATGTAGCTCAGTTGGAGAAAGTCCACATGTTTTAGAGAGAAAATCCCAACGTACACATTTGTTTTGTGTACAACGTTGACAATATCCAACCGTACATTGTGCATTGTGCATTGTACACTTTTGTGCATATGAACAACTCACAACTCACAAGTTAGTGTTGAATGTTGAACATGTATTCATGGTACAAAATATCTGACTTCCTTTCTCCTTTTTACATAAATGCATGGATTTGGCTAAGAACAGAACCAGATTCACAGGAAGGGACAGGAACAGATTGTGCCTAAGGAGGAGGAGTTAGGAAACATCATCATCATCATCATAAAAAGAAGCAGATGAAGATGAAGATGATGACGATGATGGTTGAAGAGTGAAGAGCATAAAGTATCAACTAGTAAATATATAGTAGTGGATACTGGATACTGAGATGAGGAAGATTCAAACATATGAATACATGCCGTACTGATATATTATTATCTTTTATCTTACACATCAACTTCTACTTTTTACCATAGACTGCACTCTAGAATCTAGGATATCATTGAAAGCTATCAGGTGTGCGTTTCTAGTTTCTGGATTCCCGTTTCTAGTTTCTAGTATTTGGTTGCTCCGAAATCTAGACTAGAATGTGGAATCCATGTGCATTGTACATCTCCATGCCGTCTGTTTTCTATCTCATCTTCATCCTCATCCTCAGTCGTCATGTCATATAAGACCGTCAAGTCAAGTCGTAAGTCGTACCATCTTGAGCTGGAGTTTGGAGTTTGGAGCTTGGAGCTTGGAGCTTTGAGCTCGGAGCTTGAAAGATATGTATTTTTCTTGTTCTGAAAAAACCTAAGAAAGAACAAGATTCAGTCACAGGCCGAGAGACAAAGCCAGAGATCTAGAATCTAGAGTTGAAAAGTACATAAAAGTCAAAAAGGTATAAAAAGGATAAAAGATACAGAGAAAAAGCTAGAAACTAGAAACTAGAAACCAGAAGCTAGAAGCTGGAAATTTCCTTCCTTCCTTTTCTCTTACTTTCTCCTTCCTATCTCTCTCTTGTTCCTTTCGGTCTCTTTGGTTATTAAACGCTTTGGATGATTTTTTATGAGGCTTCCGCTTCAGCTTCGTCAAAAAAGACGACACCGAGAAAGACGGTGAAGAAGAAGCTGGAAACACTGAACAAAAAAAAGTACAGTGTACAGTGTACACTGTACAGGCTTATTCACGGAATGGAAAATAGGCACATGCCAATCATCAAACAGAAGTCGGAATCGGAATCGGAGTCAGAGTTTGTCTCTTCCTACAGCCAACAGCCACAGCTTTGGTTCTTTCATTCTGATTGTGTTCTGTCATCTCGCTGGATAAAACGAAATGCTGGATTCCGGATTCCGGATGCCGAAGTCAAGGAAGAGTATGTATATAGTATATAGTTAGGCCTAGGCGTCAGCTTATATATGAATATACATAGATATTTAGGTGTACTCAATACTCCATACAGAGAAAGACAATGAAGCCTCTCCACCACCTTTCTCTTACCTCAGATTTTGTGCAAAATACATATATAAATCATAAAACACGGACTGTACTTAGCCAGACAGATGGATGGAGAATGGAGAATGGAGAATGGAGAGAAACCATCAGGATAGCATTTGAGATGAAACCTTGAAACGTTTCCAGCTTCTAGTTTCTAGTTTCGACTTTCCAGCACATTTACAATACACATATCTGTCAACCAAACTTGTGAATATTTTATACCACCAGCTCCTCCTCGTCATCGTCGGTTTCTTCTTCTTTTTCTTCTTACGTAGCACGAGTATTGTTCTAGTCTTCGGTCTTCGAGTCTTCTCTTTTCCGTGCACTAAAGAATTCTTGAGAATTTTGGAGTTGAGAGAGGAGAGTTGAGACAGTAGAGGAGTATGAGCAAAGTTTTGACAAGACAAAGAGTTACACTCCATATATTATAATATTGTATCTATACATTATACATACACATTACACATGCTTTAACTTTAGCTGCATAACAGCAGTTTGTGTAATGTGTAATGTGTATTGTGTACTATTCAGCCTGGAGTATGGTGAAAGGAGAAAGTTTTACATCATCCACTTCCCATCATTTACAAATTAGCATATAAATGTACACATCAAGCTCAATGCTCAATACTCAATACTCGCATGTCCATATTCTCATTCATTTCTTACATATTTTCACTAAACAAACGCCAAACGTTCAAACTACTTTTCCAACGCCAATATTCCATTTTTCTTTAATGTCAAATGTTCACAAAAATTTTCTACTTTTACCATCTTTATTTTGCAATTTTTCTCAAGTCTCAAGTACATGCTTAATTTTGGATTGTGGACTATGTGTGATACATTTTTATGTTGTGGGTTGTGGACATTTAAAACTGCATGTAACATTTGTATGGCATGGTTTTCTGTGTTTTGTGTTTGTATTGATATGTGTTTTGTGAAGCTTGTTAACTAAGTCTAATTCAGAGCTTAAAAGGAATAAATGCTCTAATTGGAGAGCTCATGATTTTCTATAGATTATCAGTATTAACTATTTATTTATGTTAAATGCAGGTTTTTTCGACAATCAACATGGCCAACAATCCTCGAGTCCAGGAACCTTCCTGCGGATGGATGAAGAATAGGGAGGTTTTAGTAAAAGATTCACCACAATCATCAACCATTACATCAGTATTATTACATTTGGAATATGGAATACATGTATGGAACATCAGTTTTGGCATAAAAACCAAATTCTTTCCGCAAAACTCCCGACCACAGACACAAGTTGTATGTAGACTGTAGATATTCACTTGACTCTCGACTACCATTATTTACAATAGAGAGTAGACTTGTACATTTTACATTTTTTAATATTTTACAACATATTTCATGCACTTTTTTTCACATATACTTTATACTTTTCATGTAAGGGCCGTTTCTTTAATGCAAACACAGTGTACATTGTAGATTGTACTTAATGTTTAAAAAAAGACCAATAGCTTATTTTCAGAGTCGTATAATTTATGATTATTATTATTATTATTATTATTATGTATTATGTAAAACTTGTCTATTACATTTTATATTGCCTATCTTATGGAATATGGAATGTGGGCTATAAATATTTCCGCTTTCATAATAAGATTTTATATTTTGAATTTTGAATGCAGTATTATAAATATTGTACATTGTACATGTAATATGGTATGCACTTTATATTATGAGCTGTGCTGTGCAATTTTCAATGTAAAGTTACAAGTTACACGTTACACGGTGAGCTGTCTACTGTGCAAAATGCCAAACTACCAGCCAAAAGAAGCACTTTTTCCTCTCGTTTCTCACCCAGATTTCATTTGGATGGAAATCAGTTGGACTGGAAATTTTAAAGACTTGATAGCTTTTAAAATTTTCATTACTCATTTATCATTTCTCATGTCGTATTCATATTCGTATTTCTTGTCATCTTTGAACACTCGGAGGAAGAACAAGGAACTTTAACAGATCACTTTATGTGCACCGCTGATGTATATTGTATATTACAACTTTCAAAATGGTTATTTCAAAGTTGACACTACACTACATATGTACAATAATATTGTCTATTACGATGAGAAGAATGAAGAGATGCGTATTTGACTGTTATGTCTCAATTCTAAACCAATCTACATAAAATATTATTTATGTTAAGGTCTTATTGTTATTTTGCTGGTACTTCGTATTTCGTATTTCATATTGGGGAGTAACAAGAAACAAGAGTCTGCAAGTCTATAAAATAAACTAGTCACTAGTCACTAGTCAAATCACTGGAACACTGGAATTCTTTGAAATGTGAATGACTTTGGAGTTTGAAGGTATGAATTATGAATTGTCTTTATGTAATATGCATTTTGTTAATGGTACAAATTCCATATATTTTATATGCATAAATTGTACGTATTGTCATACCGTCATGTCAAATGTCAGTTTTCGAATCTCCAATCCCCAATCTAAAATCTACAATCTACAACGTAAGTTGATGAGAAACAACAACTGTTTGGCAGTTCTAGTTCCTAGAGGACAAAAGAGGCAAAAGGTGACGGGCTTAAATATTTGAAATTTGGAATTTGGAATTATTCTCCTATTGTATTTGTATTGTGCTTTCTCCTTTTCTCCCTTTTCCAATATTATTCATGTATAAATGTCAAATGGGAAATGGAGAATGACAAATGTAATATGACAACCAACAAACAAGAGATTTTGGTGCTGTTTATATCATATTGTATTTTAGATTTTAGATTTCAACCATGTAAATAGAAAATACATAACACAAATAAAGCTGTAGCTTACATATGTGTGAGCTATAATCTACAATATGAGAGGCTGACTGTGTGCTGTGTGCTAGATAGCTAGATGGAGAGAAATTTGTACATGTCAATTATTAATATAGCATTAGAGGAGAATGGAAACTGGAAATTAAATTGTGAGATATATATAAATGATGGATAGATATTCCGTAATGATATTATAAATATTATAATGAACCACGTACAATATAATCACAAGCTACAATCTATCTGCAATCTACATGTTCAAAAGGTACAAGGTTAATCCGGACTCCGGAGGAATATTGAAATATCATACGTATAATATTATATTGCATTATTATAGATGTACATATATTTATAAATATAATACTTTAATAAGCAACGTTATACTTAAGACACACAAAAGTCACAAGTTTCCTGTCTTTATAAACACACACTACACAATACCAAATACACACCTCAAACAAAGATGAACCAGATGAAGAAGATATTACATTATTAACAATTAAATTAGCTACCTAACCGTAGTACAATGGACCTGTATGAAATATGAAATGCATAAAATATATAATGTTATTATGGATTGTAACCATTATAAAAGTATTTTGGTTCTCTAACCATATTATAAAATATACATAATACATATATAATAATAAATATACTTTTCTATGTGCATAATAATAATATAATATTAATATTGATAAGAATAATAATAATAATAATAGCACTGTAC
>JAQGBH010004470.1:0-16668 GCA_034698265.1 Sminthurinus aureus | reverse complement strand
AGCTGTTTAAGCCATCGGATACGAATTTTATAAAACCTTACATTTTGCCCGTCATCTGACGGGCGGTGTTTACTTGTTATACATGTTTACGTATTATACAAAATAACAGATAACAGTGTAAGAAAATTTACACAAGACTGGATAATGTACTATCCACAGAAGAACTCCTGCATTATCAATACAGCTTCCTTGTATGTTATATTATGTACATAGGGAAAAGTAAAAAAAACTGAAAACTATCAAGTACTTAACAAGAGTAAGCAAGTGCAAAACCGACTAGTATATATATAGGGCTCTGTAGATTGCAGATAGATAATAGATATCGATGTGTTTTGTAGATTTTGTTGTATATAGTACATATATATACAATATTCTATAAAATACCATATAGCAAAAAAATTAACAGTACTTTGCTTATCCATCTAAGAATGAATGGAGTTAACAAACATAAATGTACCATACACACATGAATATATAAAAAATTTATAAATGTTGCAGTATGCAGTATGCAATATATTTTTATTTACTCTGCACTCTGCCTTTTTGTACTATATAATCCCCTTTCTGTTGTATATTATAAATGCATTATATATTATATTATGTGCATTTCACAAAATTGAGCATTCTCATCTTAAATTTTTACAAATTTGATAAACTTTATACACATTACGCATCCCCAGAATAATTATATATTATAAGTCATCATGCATATATATATAAATGATTACAAATGGTAAATGAGATTGATTTTGAATTACAAATAGACCGTAATATACAAAAATTACCATACATGATACTTGTACCATTTCTATTTTAGACTGTATAGTAACATGAGTAGAACACGTACAGTATTTATATATTATTATTACATAACAGTACGAGAGTTGGGAATTGGAATTTTGCCATGTGCACGAAACTCATCTATACAACAGGATATTCAAGGGCACAAATGAAGAGACAGACATAATATAATAACAATACCTATTCCTACATTATACAAAAGGTAAAAGGGTTGTTTATATATTTATATATATTTATATATATTTATATTATACATAGTATAGTAAAAGAGTTAAGCTTCCTTTAAAAAATATTTTTCAGGTCAAGGTTAACTCTCAAACACCTTTTGCCTTTCACTTTCATTGAATAGAGTTACTAAGTATAATAATATCAAAGTATACTTAGGATCACAGAGTTGGTTTGTTTTCGTCTGCTGTACGATATTGATAAACTTTGGGGTAGCAATTCATAATCAAAGGAGCCTCAAATATCAGTCCGTGTATAGTGTATAACAATAAGATACATCATGTACTGTCAATTGTCAATACATCTATACACATAAACAGATTACAAACATGAACACAAACTCTAAATAAAATCCACAGACTCTGTGATAACCAATCTAAGTTGATATAATATATATTTAAAATATGGTTTAGTCCCGTCAATCTGAATCACAGTAAAACTACCTATTTATTAGTTTTTTCACAAATCCATTCAGTGTTTGTTATTTGTAAACTTGTACACCACTACACTAATGTCACCGCTAAAGTTTTGTGTGTATTTACAAATTACCTTAAACGTAAACAGTGAGTATTGAGTGTGTAGCGTGTACATGTGATGGTTTTGAATAAAAATCTAAAAAAAAAAACGTGTAGTGTAATATAACTAATAACTAACAAGCCATTTCTTTGGATAATGGAATACACAGAGACAATTACTACCAGTATTAATCGTCAATATAAATAAAAAACAAACATCATCAACAACAGCATTAAAAGTGTAAATAAAAACAAACTATTAAACATATTTTCGTAGAAGAATATTATTTTACATACAGACGTTAAATGCACAGTGTACACTGTACACACTTATTATATTCTACTGAAGTGCAACATTGAAGTAGTTGTAGTTCTAACGCTAAGATTTTGAATACCATATTTTATATTATTATGTTTCCCATCCGGGTTCTCTTACCACTACAAGTTGAATTGGAAAAATAGAAAATATACCTACGCACAGCGAAATTGTGAAAAGAAGAAGACAAGAATATTTTATTGCTCTACTATTTTGGATCTACCACTAGAAAAATAGCGTAGAGAGTTTCCATCACGTTCATATTCATTCATCTTCCAGTTTTTACATGGAGAACAACCTGTGAAATACTCTCTCTTTCTCTTTTCATTTTCCTGTCTTTTTTATTTGTGCATTTAACTCTCTCCTCTTTCCATGAACCAGAAGGATATTACAACCAAACCTAGGACAAAGAAAGTTCTCCTCAAGCTTTTAAACTTTCTTTTTCTTGTTCTTGTGATTAACAATAATTACAATTGTACATACTATTCTAAAATCTACAATATTGTGTTATCCGCTATAATATCATTTAAAAACTTGAATACATTACCCTACACAACATATAATCTGTCAACAGAATCTATTAACTGAAATTAACGGTGTTATACTATATATATTCTGCAATAAATAAAAACCATAATGTGGCGAAGAAGTTGTAACTTTATAGGAATAAGTACTACGACGGTAGGAAATGTCAGTAATACAGCAGCAGCAATTTGCTCTGTTCCATTCTCCCATCATCGTCGCAGAAATGTAGAAAAGAATAGTCTTTTCAAAAATCTAGGACAGTCTTTGACGTTGAAAACACATGTGCGTAATTTCTTGAGCACGCGTATGCCAGAAATTCAAAAGTTTCCCGAAATTCAAAGTTATGAGGATTTGTACAAGTTTAGCTTGGAGAAAGTAAGACTCAGTGAAATTTTCATGTTATAAGATATCTCACATACCTTTGAATGCCTTTGATTTTGCACCATATAAATTTTATTTAATATATGTATGTGTTCTAAATGTACGAAATACATTCACGCACGATGCACTTTTCCACTTCAGACTTTACTTTCTATTATATAATCTTGAAGCTATAAGAGAAACTTTGATAACATGTCTATTATTTGTTTTTGTTTATAAAATCTTAAAAATTTTCGAAAAAATAGCCAGATTTATTTTGGGGTGAACTAGCCGGCAGATTAGATTGGCACACACCGTTTTCATCAGTTGTTGAAGGAGACTTTACAACAAGTATAAAGTGGTTTTCTGGCGGAAAGTTAAACGTTTCTGGTGAGTGTAAATTAAGTGAAAATTAAATGGATCATGGCTCATGAAAAATCATAAAATAATCATGACATAAAATATTTGTATTAAAAAGAGAACTCTATTTTGTGAATTCCTGTCCCTATAAACTTTTTTTTCGCTATGTAATATACTGACAAATATAAACTCTAATAATTTTTCTCAGTAAACTGTGTGGATCGACATGCTAAAGCCAATCCGGATAAAGTTGCTATAATATTTGAAAAAGATGAACCCAATCAACATGAGCTTATAACATACGGTCAATTACTTCATAGAGTAAAAAAATATGCTGCGATTTTGAGAAAAACTGGAAAAGTGAAGAAAGGTGATAGAGTTGTAATTTACATGCCATGTGGTCCTTCAGCGATTGCTATGCTGTTAGCATGCACAAGGATTGGTGCCATCCATTCAGTTATATTTGCAGGCTTTAGTGCAGGTATATCTGTCTTTATGAAATAAACTCAACATAATATATTATACCTCATGCCAATTAAAACTAATACAAGTACAAAATTATAAAAGTCCATTCTATTTATCGTTTGTTTACTTTGTTTGTCGTACATCTATACAAAACGTTTTTCTTTTTCCCCCCATTACCTTAGATGCACTATCTTCCAGAATAAATGATGGTAAGTTTGAGACAACCTTTCATTACAAACTGATTTTGGTTTGATTAAAAGCATTTAAATAATTATTACGACAATTATTACTGCTATTATCTATTATACAAATGAAATAGTCATTCTTTGATTTGTAATCTAGAAAATATATTTTAGTTTAAAAAATAATCTACTACTGGTGTTTTGATCATACAGCACAAGCATCAGTTTTGGTCACAGCAGACGTAGCAGTTAGAGCAGGGAGAACGTTAAAACTGAAAAAAGTTGTCGATGAAGCTCTCGAATCTTGTCCAACCATCAAAACTGTACTGGTGGACGCTCGTGAAGAGAGTTCTGATCATGCTCAAATGAAACATCCAAGAGATCATTTCTTACATGATTTAGAAAAGACTGATATTACCGATGATGTGATCACATATGTTGAATCAAACGATCCTTTATTTATTTTATACACGTCTGGATCTACAGGAACACCTAAAGTATGTGTTCTTTTTGGATGAAATATTATTATAATTATACAAGTTGTATCTGGGTTTGTTTATGGCTCAGTTTTTATTTGTAACATATTCATTAATGTTTATTTGTCTTGTGTTTAAAGGGTGTATTGTTATCACATAATAATAATGTAGCAACTGCTATGTTGGGTTTTTCGGATGCATTGGGTCCGGTCTATCCGGACGATGTGTTCATAGCTTTCCTTCCATTTGTTTAAAAACCCTATACGTACTTACATATAAAACGAATGTTATAATCTACAAACTATATGATTGTACTTTTGCAAATTTTCAGTGTATTCATTTTAAAATTCTTGTTGTACTTTTTCAGGGCTTAATTCATTCCGCTGGAAACTATTTACTTTACGCAATGATAACTCACAATGTAAGTAAACTGCAGTAAAAAAACAAACAAATAGTATGTTAGTTTAGCTGTCGAAAATAACAATAATTATTATTGTTGCACTAAACTAAATAGTATACATACATGTACAATACATATTATGTATTTCATACATTCATCTTTTTTCCTGTTTCCAGCAAGTTTTCGATTTTCATGGGAGTGAGGGAGACAAATTTGGTTGTGTCGCCGATATTGGATGGATAACTGGCCATTCATATGCTTTATATGGTCCATTAAGTAATGGAGGAACCACACTACTTTTTGAAAGTACTCCTGTATATCCAAATCCAGGTACAATATGTATTTATACAGGGTGGTTATTATTAATTATGTAGCCTACATAATGTTCTTTCTTACCTACACGTATCAACTTACCCTTGAAAACTAAACCAAGGCTTCATCTTGTACGCGAGTACATAATATATGTATATACATAGGTTGTATGTATAGCATACAATATTTATTTATTTATTTATATCTTAACATGATTTAAGATTTCTTGCCAGACAACCGTTAGAAATTAAGCATGAACATGACGATAGAACGGTCGTACGCACATGAATAAATTGATTAACCTTGAATACTTTATAAAAGATGATAATACATTCAAAATTACACATTACGTAGTTCAAAAACAAAAACGATATTAATTCGTAATTCGTACTATCATAACTTCTTTAGAATTAAATATTAAATATCACACAACTATACATTTCTAAACATCTATAGTTATTATAAAATATAAAACGAGCATAAAGTTAACTAATTCCATGCTTTAGCAATCCTCAAAACTACACTTTAAAATTACACTAATCAATATATGTCTATTATATTCTACTTGAATTGTTGAATTACATGAATTATATGACTATAATATGATACAATCCTATAATGAATTCATGCAGGACAAACAATTAATTAGTACACCCATACTTTGGATATTAGAGGGTGACTTTTGTAATTTTTGTATTTTAGGGCGCTATTGGGAAATGGTACAAAGACTAAAACTAACTCATTTTTACTGTGCACCAACCGCTATTCGACTACTCATTAAAATGGGAACAAAGTGGGTAAAAGAATACGATCGCTCAAGTCTACGAGTTCTTGGAAGTGTGGGTGAACCCATTAATTACGAAGCATGGACTTGGTAAATTTTTTTTCCCTTCCCGTGTATCATGTAATTTTATTGCAGAATGATGATATTTAAAATGTATGCTTCAAAATATTTTTTATCGAAACCGTAGAATAAAGATTTATTATGCATTATAATGACGTTCACTATTAAACATTTTAAAAGGTACAACGAAGTGGTTGGAGAAAAAAGGTGTGCTCTGATTGATACCTGGTGGCAAACAGGTAGAAAATCTCTCAAAATATATCATTTTTCACAATCAATCAGAAACTTATGATTATCCATTCTTAAAAATTATGAACTATGATTTATGATTTCAAAACTAACAGAAACCGGTGGAGTTGCTCTCGCAC
This sequence comes from Sminthurinus aureus, assembly GCA_034698265.1. NCBI lineage: Eukaryota > Metazoa > Arthropoda > Collembola > Symphypleona > Katiannidae > Sminthurinus > Sminthurinus aureus. The sequence goes on along the minus strand of JAQGBH010004470.1, from coordinate 10,519 downwards.
CCCGTCCAAGTGGTCCAAATGACAAAATCGAACCAGCGATGCCGATGCGCCCTTTCTTTGGAATAAAACCAACTTTTCCGGATAAAAAAGAAGGCGCTGGAGAAGGGCCACTGTGTATAGAAAAACCATGGCCTGGTCTAGCATCTGGAATTTGGAACTCTCCAGGAAGATTTCAAGAAACATACTTGAGTCAATATCCCGGTTTCTATTTCACCGGAGATGGAGCTTCAAGTAAACACAGGATAATGTGGTTGTTGATTTAATTCGGGGTTTAACCTATTTTAAAATCAGCGATCATACATAAGTATAAACTCCATGTGCATAATATCTATACTAAATACTAAACATAAAACTGAAGAAGCCAAAAGTAACTAATGTAAGAAACAAAGAATAGAAATGAATTGATGGGCATTTTTTGTTACATTGAATATATGTAATTTCTTTCCCCCTTTTTTTCCATTTCCAGGGAATGCTGAAGGATACTGGAAAATAACAGGTCGAATGGATGACGTCATTAATGTTACAGGTCATCGCCTGGGAACAGCAGAAGTCGAAGAAGCTCTGGTAAAACTATATTTTATTATAGATAACTGAACATGTACCTTTAAATATTACTGTGAAACATTTTAAAACTAAATATTTTCCTGTATGAAATTACAATTATTAGCTAAAACAGTCCTATTCTTTTTGAAATGCTCTCTTCATGCCATTACACACAAACACACAAATTTCCAATTTTAATATGAAATTTCAACTTGAAACATAATATATTCAATATTATATATTATATATTATACAGGCTTCCTATTTTTAAAGTATACTAAGAAAGAAATACTAATAATAGATAGATAAATAATGACCATGACCGGTAAGAAGGTAGACATTGTACACGCCTTTACACTTTTATACATAATTCTGACATGTATCTTTATCTAACAAACATTTAACATTTAACACTTTTAAATATGCCAGAATGATTAGGATTAAAAGCATACTTACATACTTGTTTGTTCATGATTTTACAAACATTGTACTAGTGTCTTTTAAAAGCCAACATATATTTGTTGTTAGCATCAACCCGTTAAGTAATTGTGCTTATCCATATAGGATTGTATTACATATTACATATCCACATCTCATTGCACTGTACTTTGTACTTAAACTGTAATGTACTGTACTGCTTTAAAGCAGTTTTATTGTAAAACAGGAGAACTCCTACACATGCGATGTGATTAAAAATAACTTTTCATAAAATTGATATTTTTTTTTTCTACAGGGAAAACACCCTTTAGTCAGCGAATCAGCTGTCGTTGGATATCCACATGATATTAAGGGTGAAGGTATCTTTGCGTATGTCGTTCTTAAAGACAAAGGAAAAACAATGAATAGAGAACAAATCGAAAAGGAATTACGGTCCTTATGTAAAAGCCATATTGCTGGTTACGCAACTCCAGATTTTTGTTTGGTGAGTAAAATTTTTTAACAAAAGTTCAATACACAATCAACAGTCACATAACTAATTTTCGGTAAAATTCCACTTTACTAACAGAAAAATGCCCATAATGTCGTGTACTCAGAATTTATTTTGTATAAAAGATCTACATCGAAATTGCATGTTCACAAAATACCCGCCTCCTTTTATGTACCTATACAATATTTATGTACGAATACTGACCATATGTATGTATTGATTCAAGCAAAGTACCGCCATGGATCTAAAAATTAACATACATAAAAATGCTGTTGAATATCAGACTCCAGACTAAAAGCTTTACAAGTACCTTAAATTATGATTTGCTAATTGAGCATCAAGCGATACATGTACAACGTACAATATACTCAATATTTGTTATTCATTTTACTTTTGCTTTTAACTGTGGAGTAGTGCATTTTGCAAAGCACAAGTATCAATACATTGTGCATATCTACAGCAGATTGTGTTCTGAATTCAATTTACATTCAATGCCTTCACATTGATATGTACCATGTTACATAAATACGAGTTACATCTACTGAAGATTAAGATCAAACTCTTTCCTCAATCTAGTACCAAACGTTTGTGGATAGACATACATGGAAGAATGTCCAATGTAGAATGTTCATCATGTTGTGTACAGTGTACACACATTTTTTATGTCTGTTCAAACTTGAGCAAACAACAAAATTCCAGATTCTGATTACAATTAACTAAAATGCCCTTTGGTCTTTCATTTGTACAATTTTCCTTCCCTCTTGAAAATATAAATTTTCGTTTTCTATTGTTTAGTTCACGGATGCTCTACCGAAAACTCGTTCTGGGAAAATTATGAGGCGAATCTTAAGGAAAATTGCAAGTGGAGGGAGTGTTGAGGACTGCGGCGATATATCGACATTAGCCGAGCCTAGTGTTGTTCACAAACTGGTTGATAAAAAATCAAAGCTGGAAATGACTTCAAAGTCGGAAAAATAATAATGGAGTTCAGGAGATATAAAATTTACATGTATGTGTTATAATATTATTTCCAATAATTCTTGGTTCTTCCTGTTATTGTTGTGATTGTTTTGATATTCTCTATCTATATTTAAATATATACATTTTCAAGTAATACACGTTACCGGTTAAGGACCATTAATTTATTATTTATGAAACGACATTTTTATTTTTAATACTACTCATTACTCATATTTTGAGAGCCTAAACTTCTAAGTTTTAACTCTCATGTTATGCTTCTACGTAATTCTTCAGTCAATAGCTTCTGTTCTTCTTTGTCCTTTACCTACTGGTTTTTTGCGTCTACGTAATATTATTTCGATAAATAGAGATATAATAAATATATAATAAATAAATGTCAAACACAAATAAATCAGTATATTTTGGGAAATATTGAAAAAGTACTTATGCTATAAAAACCGAAAGCTTTAATAATAAAAACGTCGAAAGAATATTTTTCTAAGCCATAGTATGTTTCTTTGTGTATTTCTGTATGTTCACTGAACACACACTTTTACCTTCCGTCTACTTCATTTGCAATATTCGAGTAACAATGTGTCACACGCATTTAAATTAGCCTTATTTTTATTTCACACTCCATACTGCACAATCCACAGTCATAAATTTATTTTTAACACAAACTAGGAAAAACAATCATTTCAACGCCAATTATAGAACTAGTAGTAATAGATAAATTTTTGGAAATTCACGTGGACAAATACTTTTATTTCCTTTTAACTTTTACAAAACCATAAAAACTAATTGAAAATTCTTAAGTACAACGGAAATAATGATGCATTTACAATGTACAACAACACTTGATGAAAAGGTAATAAAATTACGATCATGAAAGTTTAAATCAAACATTTAGCATTAATAAAACATCCATTTATGTAGTAAGTAGTAACACTACAAAATACAGGGTCTAGAACAAAATGTTCATAGACATTGAAAGGTGGTGAGTTAATGAGTATTTTAAATTCGTTACTCTTACTCTCTTCTTTCTGCATATATACATAATGCATTATATTCACTCTATTTATACTTGAGAAAAAATTCTGAGTTAATCTCAGCTCATAAAATATCTGCAACGCCGACATACACATGATTCCAATACTTTTTTTAAAAACTAAATACATTCTTCGTCTTTCTTTTCTGGAGTCATTTTAGTTTTTCATTTTCCATCATACATTATAGTCAATGAGTGAGTAGTTTTTTATCACTATCATGCCGTATTCCTTTCAGTTACGTGCTCAGCTTTTATGGGATATGTATATTTTATCCGTATACATATATATTATCTTTTATAGGATATGTATCATGTACATACATATGCATACATGATTTATGAATATTTCAAATCATTATGATATGCGAATCATTAATCGTCGTTTTCAATCAGTTAGCGTACTGTAGTAGCTTCTTATTCATTATCATCACATTTGCATCACTACAACAGCTCCATAATTACACCTGCACCATGCATCATGTATATATTCATATTTCCTACTACACATACATAATTAAGAAAAGACGTGATGATGTACCTATGAATACATTGAATTTCAATTATGAAAATTCCACACGTTCTTATCTGATAAAAAATAATTAATAATTTAATGTAACAATAATGTAATTTTTGAAACTTTTAAAATTTTTAGTGCTTTGGGAGACAAAAAATGTTTTTAAAATGTAAAAAAATAGAGATATAAATAGAGATATGGAACAGCATTTTTGTGGTTCCACTATTAAAAAATTATGTATTTAAAAAAAATCATCCTTAGAACAAATCAACCACCAAGTGATGTATGGAGCTATTTGAAATTTTAAAACCTATAGGTAAAGTGCAAAGCCCATGTGCTTGGGGTAATTATACCTGTGTATAATGCATATTATGCACACTCTACACTTCTTCCTATTAGTTTTAACTAACACAGGTTTACTTTCCTTATATGAAACAATTTGTAAGCCCCCTATAGAATCAAACCATAACATCATAATATATACACACAGTTCAATACTCAATATTATATTATGTTATTATGTGTATAGTGTATTCAACATTGCACATTATGCATACAGTATGCAAAGAGAAAAACAAGAGCCTTATACAGCACAGTAGTACACATAAAGACTATATTGTAACAACTAGTTAGCAATTTAACTTTTTTCCACATTAGACTTTCACATAAGAAGAGTCAGGAGCTGAGGTAGTGGAAACATTCTTAATTTCAAGTGTGTAGAGTGTTGAGTGACAGTCAGTGAAGTTCGTCTGCACATTGCTCATGCTTTCTATCTACAAAGTAAATTTACACATTTATCGTTGAAAAGAAATATTATGATAGTTATTTTTGTGAAATCTCTTAACCAACAAAGATTTACTGTGTAACTACAAAGTGAATACATATAAATATTAAACATAAACACACAATACGATTAAAACCTGTTGATTTGAAACAAAAGTTAAGGAAAAGAGGCAAAATGAGCAATGACGTTACAGTCTGCTTATAATCCATATACTAACGTTTCCTTGAAATATGTAAACACAAACATATATCAATATGAAATACAAGTGACGAAAAATTCGTCGAAATACATTAATACACTTACTACCGTGGTTAAAATGTTAAGGTTGTTTAGTGTCCAATGAGAGTTTCTACACGTAAATAGTTTATATATTTTTCTACTGTGAAAAACGCACAAATTTTTTTTTTTAAAAGTAAAGAAGTATGACTTTTTATCGCGAATTTGTCCGGTCCTGGTACTTAATTCAGTTATTAATACTCCATCGAATTCAATTTCAAGTTTCGATAAACTTTGAGGCTAGCTAATGCCTGTTTGTTCCTGTATGCTGGGCATACTGTGTACATATAGTTTTAATTTTATGAAGGTCGTAATTTTCTGATCCAGTGTTTAACTGATACGAATGACGCCCTTACAATGGACGCTCCTCTGTGGATTTTTTACTATCTATCTACTTTTCGGTGGTACAATATTCATGGCAAGTTTACACGGCTATTCATTTTCTTCATTTTCCTACTCAAGAATATACAGAATATATTATACATTATATTATGTAGATCACACTGATTTGAGGCGTAATATATTAATTATAATTTATAATGCATGCTCGATTAACATGATGCACATTGATAGTAATTAATCATGATAACAAATTTTCAATCAGGTACTGGAACAACATTCCGAAATTCTGGCTCAAGAACAACTCTCAACTTTGAGACAAGATGTTCAAGGTAAAATATTATACGGTACAAAGAGGGAGTACATTATTATCCTTCATAATATTTTTATTTTGTTGGTTCCCTATTCACAGGACTTGAAAAGGTATATCAGTTTTGATAACTTGTAGATACACTGTAAACTATAGGCCCAGTTTGAGAACTATTTGCTTTTAACTTGTAATATTTTTATCGAAACAGTCATTTTTAGAAATATGAAGCAGTATATTTACTATACAATTCATGACACATCATAATATTTTGATTAGAGATAGGACCATTCACAAAACTATGAGACACGTTACAAAGTATTTAGTTTTCATGCACTGAAGAACCTGATAACTAAGTAGCAAGTAGTAAGTAGTGACGATAACTTCTTGATAGTACATTGAGGCTAATGCATGCGTAGTTCAACATTTATTGAAGTAATACTAAAAAACTCAAACACATATAAAATAATCATAATCAATTATCAATCATATACTAAGGCGCCAAGTGAATGATTTAATCATTTAAAGATTGTCATGTAAACAGTTTATAAGGAAGACTGACGTAATTTTGGTCATTGGAAAATCTGCTACCTATGTAAAGGCTAATAAATAATTAAGAATTTTAGAGACCGAAAGACAACAACCATTACTTTAACCCAACAAGATTGAAGTTGTACAAAAGTTTTGTATTTTGACGACGAATTTTGTAAACATTATAAACTTTCTAGAGATTTTAGATTATATGTGTCTGTCAAATCGTGTACATTTATTGATATCGGCATGATACGGTTACAAAGGAGAGATCGTTCGACCTTCGCAACGAAAGAAGACGAAAGCGGAACATGAAAGCATTTCTGATTATTTCTTTTATCAATGTTCTGAGGTTTAAGGAAGAAAAATATTGTCATCATTACTCTTATTATGACCAATAGTATCCTCTCTATGGACTGAATAATATGCATATAGTATATAATATATAGTTCAGTAACACCATCAATTAGTATACCTATTATTTATATGAAAACAAACAAGAGCATATAATATTATACATACATATATGCAAAAAATAAAAATACTCCACAAACTGAAACTTCAGCATAGCATTTATACGTATGTAGATGGAAGGACAAAATATCGAATTCACTCATACAGTTAATTGATAAGGACCATTAATATAAAGTTGAAATTAGTAGTTTGAAACTACAAAATCACCCCCATTCTAGAGAATGCCTTTAATTTCGTATACCATAGGAATTATGCATGCTTGTACAATGTACAATATTCACACAGGCACATCGAGAAAAATGAAAGGTCAGAAAAAAATCGAGAATATACTAGATTTTAACCCATTCTACAATTTCATTCAGATACTTCATAATTAGATCCTCTCTAGTCACTATGAATAATGAGATACACGATATCAAATATATTACGTTGATTCATCTAATAAAATGTCAAAACATGTCAACTCTGTTGCATCGAAAAACATTCAAATAGTACGAGTTGATCATCTTCTTCTTCACAGTATTAAAAATGGGAGACGTGACAAAATGTCCAATCACATTTTACATTGGAGATAACATGCTGCATATGTTTTATTCAATTTAAATATGTATAAAAGTACATAGAAGTTCGAGGTTTAGACCTACAGTAAGACATAGGAGAACTCACTATAAATAAGTTCTTTAGTTGTTGGGTTTAAACTTACAAAGCTTGAAATAAACATTTAAAATGCGTTACACATGCGTTATAGCATCAATATCCTCAATCTTACACAAATCATGCCATGCATGTGTAATAAGGATAAGCTGATAAATATACCTCCGAAAATACAATATACATATTACATGGTCTTGGTATTAAAATCTTGTAAAATACGCACAGCTAAGTTCTGCGGTGACAATTTATTATATTTGTGAGTACTTTCTCATAATTTTCTGTATAAATCATCTTTATTACCAAACGCATGCTTCTTTTAAGTAATATTCAGAATCAGATGTAACAGTGATGAAAAACGCAAAATTATTGCCAATTTTAGTGTTATTAATTACTAGGGAACTTTTTTTTTGTCAACAGTGGTAAGTACATTTATACAAGGGACAGTTTTATTACGAGCACAAGCAACAAACAGATACCTAGACGCAACCAACTTTTCTTGGTACATATTATGTACATGTAGATTGTGATTTTACTATAATATTATATGTAAATGGATATATAGTTGTCTAAACATGATAAAAATACTTTTATCTGTATTTCAATGTACATAGTAAATAGATGTATAGCCATTATAGGCATATGTACAATACAGGTAAGCTGTAAATTGCGTTGCTCTCATGAATACTAAAAAACCCCTTGATTTGAACAGCTATGCGGAGTGCAGCGCAACAATAGTCTCAAGTTGTGATTACACTGAGAAATGCAAATGTACAGCTCTAAATGATCACAGATATATTATACTGAAAGTTGAGAGGATACAATAATAATTGTGTTAGTTCATGTAGATGATTTCATTGCTGCTATTTCTACCTTTACATTACATTTTACATTATTATTATTTGAACTTAAGAAGTCATGGTATACTAAACATTATATTATAATAATTTTTATTTGATACATTGAAGAACAAATAAGTCTTCAAGTAGTCACTACAACTGGTCTGGGGGTCAACAGTCAAAAGTCCTGTCAATCAGAATCTTCTTTGACCTGAACAGCTGCAATTTTTCTCTAAAAAGAGCTCTGCTTCTTATTTTTTACACAAATAACAAATACGAGCCCTTCAATATTAAAAAAAGTACACAAGCCTTGTTATCAAAATAGTGTACACAGTACACAGATCAATTATTGTATTGTATTAAGTGTACAACTAACCAATAAAAGGAAGAAGACAAGAAGTTACTTCGACCAGTTCTTATACTTGCTACATGATGAGCTTCGAGCTTTTGTGTCAAATATCGCCATTCACGTGACCAAAACTTGTTTTTAGCTCGACGAGTGAGCAGAATTTTTATAGTATGTTGTGGTATTGTGGTAAATTTGATATTCAGCAGAGAGAGGTGAAATATCTACATAAAGTTACAGAGGCACTAAAAATACAAGTACATAGGTTACAAATTTCAATTTGTTTACTAAAGTGCAAACTGTTAGCTATTGAGAAAGTCACCACATGTAATACCTTTAAAATTGTATACAAACCTACACAGTATATACTGTAATATTATAATAGGATGAAATGGTCATACTGTGCATAGATACTCAGGATATTATATTTTGCAGTCTGCCCCAAAAACATTCTTTCATTTGGTTGCAAGAAATTTCTACTTAATTACATCAAAAACATATTAAAATTTAGTTTTGTACATATCAGGAACCAAGTATGTGGAGTCATACTATATAGAGCTGCTTGCAGTTATCTCAGTTGACGAAGATTAAAATTTTGTCATATACGTCTGCTTTGTGTACAAATTACGATAAGCTCTTATTAATTAGAATTCTCTAATCTTTTATAATGGAAGACTGTTTGGCTCCATGTATAAACACACGTGCTCATTAGTTGTTTATACATTTATACATGGGTATCAGTTATACATTATACTGCACAACTGTAGCATATCCGACCGGAAGATTGCATTACTGAGAGACAAAAGAGAACTCTCATTCCATGCAGTACTTTTTCAGAAAAAATTCTAATCAGTTTGTTAAGAACTAAAAACGCTGGATGATGTCAAACACTTGATCTGTAGAAAACTTATGGCATGATACATGCGGATTGTTCCTCTTCTCTCGTTTGGGTATTCCAATATTCTCAATTTCCAACATTTTGAATTCTATTTCATGTAAATTTCGAATAGCACCACAAACTCTTTGTCTGCTTATACTATTATAGATACACACAATATACAGTTCAGGAGTACTCAAGTTTTTATGCATTGGTTTTTGATATATATATGTAATATTATATAGAAACCAATACCAGTATTGATGATTTTTACTAATTTTGTCGGTATAATAGTAATGATAATCATGCATAAATGTAAATTAAAACTTCTAACGATTTCAGTACTTAAATTCAAAACCGACTCCTCACAGTCACACCTATAGAAAGGCAGTTTTTTGGTTGGATGTATGTGTCCTTTGCATATATTTCTAACAAATATGCAATAGTTTTGATTCTGAGTGTAAAATTGAGAACTGAGAAACCCCATGATGTATTTCCAGGTGAGCGTTTCTCCTATGCGTTGTGAACAACCTAAGAGTTTTCATTATTTTGAAAGTTGGAAATGCAAAATCTTTAGAATTTAGTGTGGGTTCCTATCTTTATGATAGGGAATGGTTAAAAACACATAATTTTTCATGAAACTGCAGAAAGCTCGTTTGAACTATTTCAACTTAAATTTGAACATCTATTTGAATTTTGAATACAGAACACTGTGAAAGTTCATAACAAGTTTGTTAGTTCTATCATGCATGTGCAATGTGCATGACGGAAAATAATTATTAATTTATTTACCTTATAGACCACAACATATTTTCTTAAAATTAATGTACGCTGAGCAAACACAGACACACCTGAAATATATGCAAAACTTTATTTGAAACGTCTCTTTTGGAACTATTTCAGAATACAATGGCTCATATAAAATTGCCGAGAAAAATTACCTTGAATTTATTGGGAATTCTAACAGTTTCTATAATGTAACCTGTAAACTTTACATTTTATAAAATCCTTATCGGATTGTGGATTATACGAAGACTGCTACAAAAGTTTTGCAAGTAAATCATTTCTCGTATATTCAAATAAATAAGCCTTGTTATTGCTT
>JAQGBH010004469.1:0-16669 GCA_034698265.1 Sminthurinus aureus | reverse complement strand
GTGAGTCTTTTACACAGGGGACTCCATTATACTTATGGCAGTCAAGAATGCTAACCTCTAGTACATATGGGCCCTCCCTAATATCCACTACATAATTGTATTTTCTACTACCTTTCTCTCAGCCCATGTCTGTGCAATGCAGAATGTAGAATGTAGGCAGACGTAGGAGTTATAACGTTAGTAAAGTACGGGAGTGGATGTACTTTTAACATGTAATTTTTCCTTCGGATTTCAGAGTTACGGTCATTGAGGAGAAAATGTCATTGTCGTTGTCGTTGTCCTTTTGCTTTTGCTTTTGCTTCCCTGTGTAGAAAGACATTAGTTATTTGTGTGTCGTGGATGGAGGACATGAGCGTGGAAGAAATGTTCATAATTTGAAGGATTTTATTCTCTCTTTCTTTTTGCTTTCTACAGGAATTGCAAGTCCACTTCACTTGGTAGTTGATGCACCTTCAACCTTCAGCTTTCACTGCAAGTATCTCAATTCTCCTGTACAATGTGTAAAGAAAGTAGTGGAATTGAATCAACTTGATGCATATATGTATACGGTATACAGTTAACAGAGGAATTAGAGCATTTGGAACTTTGGAACTTTGGCGCAGTTGAAAATAAAAAGGAAGAGTAATGTTTGTATTAAAAAGTAATAATGGGAGTAGATGAATTGAAATGGAGGAGTGGGTGAAAGTGAAAGAGTGAGTGAGTGAAAGTGCGTAGTAAATAGGATAGTAGACTTTCACTTTTCTCAATGGGGGAATTCCTTTTTTATTTTAAAACTTGAAAGTAAAAACAGAAAGGACAAACTAAGAGAGAGAGAGAGAGAAAGAGGATATTTAGTACTTGTGCTGCTGCTGACTTGTCTTTGCCTTGGCGTGGTTTTGGTCTGGCAATGTCATGCGCTCCATTTTTTCCAGTCTCAATGGACAATGGACAATGGAAAATGGACAGTGAACAATGAACTGTGGGTAGAAATATTCTGGGTAAAAAGGAATTTTTTTACACAATGAAATAAAAGTGAAGCCATCGTAAAAGTATAAGACATGATGCCCATTTTTCGACGGCAATGTTAGTTCTTAGTGCTATTATTGATACACATAGAACACAGGCCAAGTGTGAGCACTAGTGTGTCCGGTGAAAATATATAATGTATAATGTATAACGGTAAGGTCTAATAGTACATTGACCATTGAAGAAGACGGGCAAGTGCATGGACATGGCGAGATGAGAACGTGAAGGGTTTCCTCTCGAGACAGAGGATAGATGGACGATGGACGATGGACGGTGGACGTTACCATGACTATGGATGGATCGAGAATCGAGAATCGAGAATCAAGAATCAAGAATCAAGAATCGAGACAGGAGTTGGAATGAAAGTGAAAATGTGATGGAAATTTGACCACCTTCACTCACTCACCCACTCGTTCCATTATCATCCGTTAAAAGTATACTTTTACTCCAAAAACATCAAGTGCATTCAACTACTCTACTGTGTGCAATGTACAATGCATCTGAACCTTGTGCACTGATGTATTTTTGTGTTCCTGCTCCTGCTCACACGGAATAGACATGAAATATCGATATTTTCAGTATTCAACATAAATTTTCTGAATTTGAGCATGATTTTCTGGCAACTGATGTCACATTGTCATCATTTTCCTCGTTGTCACGTCATTTAGAGCCAGTATTTGTCTGGACTAATGTTTTTCATTTAAATTGTGAATTGTGTAATTGCTCCAAGTCCAAATTGTCCTTGCTACTTGAACCACGCTCTTTACACGATCATCGGCATTGGCATTGGCACTGACCACTAAACATGTCATGCCAAGTGGAACCGAGGACGACTTGTCTTGTGACTTGTGAATTATGAATTATCAAGTACGTACTAAAAATAATTTTGGTAATAACAGTAATTGTAGAGCATGCTCTCTCTCTCTCTGTTCTCTCTTCTCTTCTCCGTTCATGTCATGACATGGAATGAAAATCCACATGACATAAGTTGACAGGGAACATCACACTTCAATAAATTCAGTAAATTCAAGAGGGCGGTAGAAATGCGGATATTATGTCATATTCTTTCTTTTATGTCCATCGACTATCCTCTATCAACTAGCAACTAGCATTTTTTCCCCAGAGACTCTATAACTTGATGACTTTATGTCTGGATGTCTTAAGCCTGGAGTCGTGAGATCACAGGACAGTGGACCATAATTTTCCGTTTCACTTGAACTGTCAATAAATTCATTACGTTAATTTGATGTTTGAAAGGTGTTTTATCTGTCCTGTCTTGTGTTTTGCGCCTTGTACATTGTGTGCGTCTAGCATGTAAGATATCTTTACAAACATGTACTAGATACGGCCTAAAATTACAACATAACAACTAATAACAAATAACAAAGTACAAGTAACAAAACGGAACAAAAGAAAACAATGGGATGGAGAACAGAGCCCGAAAAGAAACTAATGATCAGAGTCATAATAGAAAGTAGGTGTAGAAAGTAGAAAGTAGAATGGAGAATGGAGATGATTCGGGGAAAAATGCCAATTAATTTGATATTAAGATGTTCCTGTTGATATTTGTATTGTATGGGTATGTGTGTTGGTGTTTTTAGATGGGTATAATACTGATAAATGATGGTGATTTCGAGTGTAGAGTGTAGAGTGTGGGGTTTCGGGTGTAACGTAAAATTGGAATTGGATGGATTGGACAGCAATTAATGAAGGTTAGTGTTATACATATTACATATCGAACATCCAACATAATATCACATAGTGGTGCTTGTTGTGCTCTGTGTTTTGTGCACTACCGAGTACTAGATTCTAGATTCCAGACTATAGAATTTGGATCCAAATATGTAGAATATAAAAAGTACAGTGTGTAGTGTGTATGACTAGGGCATGTAACGTTAGACGTTATCCGTGATATAATCCTTTTCCCAAAATACTGAATAAAATATAGGAGAAAACTATAGAATGAGAAAATCCAATTACGTGGAAACCCTATTCAAAACTCAATGTGTTTGTACGTATGTTCTGTGTGTTGTGGAATATGAGACTATGGAATACAGAGTATAGAGTATAGAGTATAGAGTATAGAGCTAGTAGAAAGTAGAAGGAGTTTGGCTCAGATAACTGGATAACATGGCTGCTTCTCTCTGTCTGCATACACTGTACACTGTATACTGTGTGTGGCTCGTTGGCTGGTTGTTTTGAAGGAGAAAGAAGAGAAAAGGGAAAAGGAAGAAAGAAGACATCGTAATTGACATGAAAAGGATAGCTAGTTTCATTGTCAGTGAAGAGTAAAAGGCTGCCTACAATGTACTGCCTACTACCACTACCACTACCACTGGCAATGGCACTCTGACTGCTACTACTACTGCAAGGACTTTGAATACATGGAAAATGGAAAATAGTAGATACTCCCGATGAAGTTTTATAGCGTGTCATTAACGGCTGTAACGCAGACCATCTAATCCATCCATCCTTTTTCACGTCAATATCACAGCCAAATGACTACACCAACTAAACCAAACCAAACCAAACCAAACCAAGCCGACTCAGAGGATTCAGCTCTGTTCAGCTCCGTTTGGTATACATGGACAGAAGCTAGAAGCTAGAACTAGAACCAACCAGAAGTACAGTTCATGCGTAACCACCATGGAACCGCCATCCACATTGGTATCGGCAATGCCACTACTGTCTACTTGTCTACTGTGTGCTGCGTAATATCAGCTATGAGCTATGTTTAATGGATATGAAATCCACTGAGTAGATAATTACACACAATTTTTTAGCCGAGCCATAAGCCTTCAACTTGATAAGCTAAGAGTTTTGAGTTTTGAGTTTTGTTTCGAAAAATTTCTGGATTGTGCAAAATGATAAACCGACAAAGTCTTGAATCTTGAACATAAACTGTCATTGTTCATGTTTCAAAAGTCTACAGATATACAGATGGTTAAATTCCTACTAAAACTAAGTCAAATTTTCCTCTATTTCTAAATAATAGTAAATACTTGAACTTGAATATTAGAATTTGCAAAACGGAGTTTTGAATTTTGAATTTGCAAGGTTTTCATTTGGGTTTTGCGTTGGATTTGGATTTAGGAGTAATTTTTCAGACGGGGTTTTTGGATATTTGGTGATAAATGTAGTAGTAGTTTTTGCCTTTCCCTTTCTTTGGTATATACCAAAGGTATTTATGTTCAATGCTCAACACTCCATACTCAATACTCAATACTCAATGCTCAATACTCAACACTCATCCTCGTCACCTTATTCTTGATGGAATTTTATTTGGAAATCCTGATGGCTAGTAGCCGTTTTTCCCTCATGTGCAATTTATAAAGATGGACGCATTTTTCTTGTTACCTTTCTCCCTGTTGTTGAATTCAGAATCCAGAATCCGGAATCTGCAATCCAGAATCCAGTGCTGTTCAAAAGCAAAGGCATTGGCATTGGCAGTGGGAAGACGGATGTTTTCCCATTATCAGACAGCTTCTGGCCTGCTTATGCTTTGCTACGGCTTGGTACGACGTGTTGTAAAATGGTATGATGAGATATGATATGATACGATATGAAATGTTACCGTCTATTCAATGAAGTATCATCCCATTCTCAATGTTCAATGCTCAATGCTCAACGCTCAACGCTCACGCTTTCACTCACTCACTCACTCTCACTTTCACTCCAACTTTCATCTCCACTATTTTTCCTCCCCTTTTTTCTACTCCTCTTTCCTCTTTTCCATCGCCCATCACCCATCATAGAAAGAACGTGTACAATAGAAAGTTCATTCATTCTCAATTCTGTATAGCCCATAGCCAACTTGTTCACGCAGACTGATACTCTCACTTTCTCCATTTCTCCAAACATACAGACAGCACATCTCTCGTAATATCCCAGTCCAAACCCAACCAAACCGGCTCAGACCAGACCAAACTTCATAGTCATAGCCGTAGTCAACGATCCCTTTCCTAGATTCCTACATATCTGGAATCTAGAATCTAGAATCCAAAATCTAGAATCTAGAACCTAGAATCTAGTCTCAAATCTTATTCCAGAATCCTGAACGAACCAAGGAATGAGGATGAAATAGAAAAAGCATCTACTTTCCTCTTCTCTCTACTATCATTTTTACCAGAAGAGTGAAAAAATTGAGAAAAGATAGCGAATCTAGAATCTAGAATCCAGAATCCAGAATCCAGAATCTAGAGTAGAGAAAGAAGACGGAGAAGATGGGAATACAGGAAAGGGAAAATAGAGATGACGAGAAAATCCAAGTTGGAAATATGTTTCATCTTGTTTGTATGGATATATGAATGTATGTATTCATCTATATATGCCGGCTTTTATATTTTGGGTAGAAAATGTAAAGGCCGAAAGCCTTGAAGGCAAATGGTGTACCTAAAAAACTAGATGCTCTGCTCCTGTCTTGTGCCTCGTGTAAAATACACATAGAGAAAGATGGAACATGGTGGTAATGCACATGCCTTTTATGTTCGTATATCTAATGTCTCTGTATATCCAAATATCAGTATAGGAAAATAGGAAAATCGGAAAATCCGAATAGATATATAGATAAATAGACGGGTATGATTTCCCCATCGATTTCTCATCCGGCAGTAACTATCTCATTCTCGTATCCTGCATCATCGTGGTTCAATTCTATAGAGAGATTCAAGTTTGCCATTCTCTAGAATCTAGACTCTAGACTCTAGACTCTAGATGATACCTAGACAATTCAACCACGGAGAGCAAAAGAAAGAGAGAGTGTGAGGAAAACAGGAGGGAAAGTAGAGAGAAAAGAGATAGAGAAAAATTGTGAAAAGGAAAGCGATAAAGAAGATAGAAAGGATGAGACAGAGAATGAGACAAGGGGAGAACACAAAGAAAAATAAAGATAGGAAAACCAGAACGACAACAAGAATGAGACAAGACAAGAGTGAGAATGAGAATGAAAGTGAAAACTACAAGGAAAAACGAAAACAAGGACAAACAACGTCTCATAACAGGAAAAATTGACGGCAAATTTGAAAAATTGTGAATTATACATGTTCAAATACTCCGTTTTCAGTTTCCCCACTCAAGAACCAAGATTTATAGTTTCTTTTATTATTTTTGATGCCGCCAGTTTTCACCAGACCAGACCAGAACTAGAACTGAACAGACTAATCGGAAGCCGTAAACTACAGATGTAGACTTTTCAGCACTACTGCTGTTGTTGTTGTTGTTGTTGCTGTTGTTTCTGTTTCTGGGAACTGGATAAAATAAGATTTTGACAAATAACAAGCCAAAAGAACAAATAACAAAGGACAAAACGTGGACTCTTTGTCTCTATTAAAATTGAACAAAGTGAAGCTAGTACAAAATTAAGAGGAAACAAGATATTAATGCACGAATCAGAGCATTTGAATTCAAATCCAGATTCAAATTCAAATGCTCATCAATGCAATCTAAAAATAAAAATGTCCCAGCCATTTTCGTCTCTTTCCTTTTCACAATCTCCGTTTAATTTCCATCAATTTGACTCTTAAAATTACTTGGCATTGGATTTAAGATTCTATCACTGCTAGATTTTTTTATCAGCCAGTTCTATCTAAAATTATGTAGGCTGTAAACTGTAACGTCTAGCTCTAACTCTAACGTAAGCTTTTCATTCTTCATTGAAAATTGACATGACAAAAAATAAAAGTATGCTGTCGTTTTAATAAAGGCTGTGATTTGTGATTTTCGTTTTACTTGTGAACTTTCATTCACGATAATTAGTTTATCTTCACGCGCCCATTCCATTCCATTCCCATTCAAAATCATTTTTATCACATCGTCATTGTCAAAGTTACTCTAAAGATGTGAGATTGAATTGTAAAGGAGTGAAATGTCATTTGAACGTCATTTTTTTCCCGCATCTCTCATTCGCTCATTCGCTCATTTACGAGAGTCGACTTTGAATGAAAGTGATAAAAATGTGTTGAATTACACAAAGGCACAAGACACAAGACAGATTCATAATATTACTGTTTCCTTTTCCGTCCCAATCGACATCTTTTTGTTGTCTCATCATAAAATAAAATTCTGTTCATCATCATCATCATTGTCATGATGATGATGATGATGATGATTACATGTGTAATCTAAATGGCCATATCCGCCAACTTGATGCTTGATGCTTGATGCTGGATGTCAAATGACGAATTTGTTTGGGATTTGGGACTGGGAAACTGGGATTCAAATTGGAGAGATATGAGGAGATGAGGAGATGGCCGTAGGAAATGGTGATGAAAAATAACAAGGCTTGCTCAACACGTAAATAATCAGAGTCAGAGTCAGAGCCAGACCAAGAACCAGAACTAGAGTCAGAGTCGGGGAAGAAGAAAAAAAGTACTGTGTATTTATGAAGAAGGGAGTGAGGATGTGGCGAGAGCGAAGCGACAGAGAGAGCATAAGTGTGAATGCGCTGATGAAACAGAGTGCAAGTGTTAGTATAAGCGTGAGTGTGAAGTTTAGCTGTGAGTTGCTTTTGCCTTTGCTTTTGCTTGGCGTTGGCGTTGACGCTGGTGTTGGTGTTGGTCTCAAGCTGGAAGTGATAACTGAATTAAATTATGCAACACGAGAGTTCAAATTGACAAACCTTCTCTTTTGATGCTCCTCCACGCCTGTCATGTAATTAAGCAAGTCAATCTCGTAGACTATTTCAATGATAATTTCTTTCCAGTTCTCCCTCTCTCGCTCTCTCTCTCTCTGTCTCTCTGTTTCTCTTTGCTGTTTCCTCCATCTAAATAAATTGAAATGAGGATGAGACGAGGCATACGAATTCAAATGCGAGTACGGCTACAAACATGGAAAGAGAGAGAGCAAAGCATAAAATGAAGAGAGAAAGACGAAGAGACGGCGAGGAGTCGGAGCAAAAAAATATGCACGCATGAAATTAGTACATTCTACATTCTACACTCTGCATTTATAGTCAAGCCAGGCCATAAAAACTTGTTGGAGTTTTCATCGCATGAAATATGCATAGTTATAACCCATCTCTAGAGTCTAGAGTCTCGCGTCTCCAGTCTCTAAACTGGATTTGAATTTCTGTACTAGAGCTTCTGTTGAGTTTGGAGTTTTGGAGTTTTAAGTAACTGTTGATAGTGCATATTATTAACATACCGCTTTATCGTCTTCCCTCGTCCCTCTTCAAACATGTTAAATTTACATCCCGTTTTTTGACATAAACCCTCTACTCTCTACTCTCTGTATATTGTATATTGTATATTACATTTAAAATATTACATGTTGTACAGTGTACACTGGAGCAAAGTATGAATTTGTATGGTGTGATGGTTGCGAATTGCTCAAAGCAAAAGTATAAGAGCCATTAAAATTGTTTACACTGCATAGGAAATGGAAGTAGAGACGAAGCGGCTAAATGCCGACAACCGACTACTGACTATCGAATGCCGACTGCCGAATGCTAAGTTTAGTGATGGAACTGCACTACCAGCTCCACTTTCCACTATTCACTTTTCAATATTCACTTGCCAAACAACGTTTACATTACATCACATTGCATCAACGCACAGCACATCACATCACATTATATTACATTACATTACACAGAATTACATTTGCAGTTATAAACGGAGTCGTTGGTACTTTTTGGAATTGCCGATATAAAGAGCCGCCTCGACAAAATCTAAGAGTCTAATTTCTTTGAAAGAACCCGAGTCAGCAACTTGAAACCAACTCCAAGCTCAAAGCTCAAAACTCAAAACTCCAAACACAAAACTCCAAACTGCCAACTTCCAAATTCCAAATTCCAACTGGTACACGTAAATCTAAGAGTATGAAAAGGAGCACTCAAACTCACAACTCCAAACTAGTAAACATCATATTATATCATATAAAAATAACCTTACTCTCTCCACTTCTTGCGCTTCTTTATACTTTGTAGTTCATGTAACTACTGCACGCTGCACTGTCTACTGTCTTTGGAATATTGGAAAAACCGCCATAAATAAATCTGTATTTCCTGTTTTAATCTACAGTTTCAATTTTCATTTGAATTTTGATTTCACTTTCACCTCCACTGTCTACTGTCTACTTTCAGCTTCTCGTACAGTCATTTAAAGACAAGTTTTATCGGGACATTTTGTACCATCATAAAAATGATTAGGATGATGATGATGACATTGTAATACCATTAAAACCCGCATTAATATCTAGATACGCGAAATAAGTACTTTTTTAATTTGTTCCAAGTACAGTCAAAATGTAGGCGGTAATTTTCTGCATGGAGAAAATTTTGAGCTAGAACAAACTTACTATTTCTAATCTACAGTTGACAGTTGATATAAAATTTATTATTCATAATCGTTGTGGTAATCGTAATTACAATCAAAAATCAAAATCATAAATGTCATCTAACGTCTAACGTCTTGTGAAATTCATATCCCATTTTATGCACGTAAATAAATAAATTGATTTCTCTTTTAAGTACTTTCACCATTTCAATTATTTTTTATCTTTTAGGGAGGGAGTCGGACTATTTTTTTCAACTACCTCAAGATTCAAGATTCATGACTCAATTCTGGAGGCTCGAAACTAAAATATGTGCAATTCAACATTCAACCCGTTATATTTAATTTGATGGAAAATTTGAGCAAACTGCTTCGTCGTCATTTTCTTGTAAATAATGAATCTCGACTCTCGACCTCTTGGGTTGGAAGATGAGTTTTGAGTTTTGAGCTTTGCTTGCAATGGCGATTTGATTTGAAATTTTGGTACGTCATTTGCCATTTGCCATTTGGCAACTGTTCCTCCATTCATGATCCAGATCTCGGATTTTCCGATCTCCATTCCGGATATGAAATATTCAGGTGAAATATGTCATTGACTTGACTATAACTATGACAGACTTTGTTTATTAGACGCGTTGACTACGCTTCCTTTTCCTGTTTCACACACTTGCAAACACATTTTAGTACAGTGTATACAGATATTACAGCACAAAATGTACAACATACAGCCAGCATTTCAAATACTCAAATACTCAAATAGTCAAATAGTCAAAGCACAGCTCGCTCCACAATATTTTTTACGATGGTGTCTGTTTGTCCTGTCTTTTAGTTGCTTAGTTCCGTCTCTTTGAGTGTAATACTTATGGAATCATCCATGAAAATCCTTTTTATTGCCTGTAACTCAACTGAACTGTAGTGCTGTGGTGCTCGATGCTCGATGCTCAATGCTCAGTGTTTGGTATAGTAGAATTCGGAATGGTGGAATCAAGCATCAAGGCTCAAGCCTCAAGAACCAACTTTTTGGCTCCTTCCCCAACGCACTTCTGTAGCAGTGATATGATATATCTGTGAATGTTTCTATCTGCTATATCCGTTTCTAGATTCTAGATTCTAGGTTCTAGGTTCCAGATATTTTAGATAGTAGTGGACAACAAGTGAGTGAGGAGATGCCAAATGCCAACAAAGGCAAAAGCAAGGACAAGTACAACGACAATGACAAAGGAAAGGGAAAGATTTGCCTCGACATTCACATTCCATTCCACGTGTAACGAGTTGGCAAATCCGGAAGGATAAAAGCGCCAGCCCAATGAAATTTCTCCCACTCTGACATTTCCTTTACGGTCTTTACGGTCATTCTTCCGACTTTGAACGACTATTCTAAAATCCTACATCTAGATCCACATCCACATTCACATATCCGCATTTATCCATAAAATTTCCTAGCCTTGGATGTTGAATGTTGAACACTGGACATTGGAAATTGGACGTTGTCTCATCTTCTTTCCTTTCTCTTTTCTACAGATAGATTTTCTACGGAATCCCTTCCCCATCCCTATTATTGACTTGGTATTGAAAATGAAAATGAAAATAACAATAATAATAAGCATAAAAATATTATGAAAAATCCAAAGACCAAATACAAATCCAGCATATTCCGCTAAGTCTGAAAATGACCAAATCCAAAATCCAAAATCTACAATCCCAAATCCCACATCCCACATCCACCCATCAACATCAACATTTCTGAACCTAATCCACCAGCTTTGTTTATCAACTTTGGTAATTACAATAAAATTTGATGAGAGGATGAGAGAAAACAAACAAAAACCAAACCAAATCCAAAGAACAAACAAAAGAATTCAACATTCAACAATCTCATATTTCATTCCGTGACGTTGTAAATTTGATCCAAGGAAATGTTTTGAGCCTGGATTCTGTAGTCTAGAGTCTAGAGTCTAGAGTCTTGAGTTTGAAGTCTTGAGTATTGGAAGGCCTGGCTTTGGACTCCCTTTAAAATCAATCACTACATCTCGTAAAACACTATTGACTTTTTGTAAACTCAATTTCCTTCACAGTGAATAGCGTGACATTTTTTTTCTCTAGATTCTACATTCTACATTCTACACAACTGCATACATACACGCAAATATTTGATGTTCGTCCTCAACTTTGTGTATTGTGTATGCAGCACACTAAATCCTAACAAACTGCTGTACATTGTGCATTGAGCATTGAGCATTGAGCATTGAGCATTGAGCATTGAAAACGGAATGTAGGACTTTGGACACTGGATGTCTGGAAATTCCTCTTGATCTGTGGTATGCATTGAGAAGGGTTGTCTATAGCTGTATTTTTACTTGTCCTTGTCCTTGTAGTTGTATCTGGAGTTGTGTTTGGAGTTGTATAGACGCGCGCTCATTAGTAGTCAAGACACGAGTTCCTTTCATACCATTTCCCATTCATTGAGTCACTTGATATCCTAATCTGGACCTGGTACTGATTCTGATTCTGGATTTCTCTAGGTCAACCACTACAACTACAACTACAACCAGGACGACGCCCACCCACCACTTTCTTTTGTTTTCTCAAGTTCTGTGAAATCCAAGTGGAATATCTATGACCATTATCATTTTTTCCCTGTTATGAGGGAAAAGAATAAAATAATAAAAGAAAATAAATCTCGTATAAATTTTTCCACTCGTGTTTTTGCATGTCCTTCAACTTCAACTGTAGAGATTTTAAGTTGCAGTTTAACAGTACTGATATTGATATTGGTTGTGGTTGCGGGTGGAACAAATTGGCTTTGTTAATTTAAATGAGCTTCCCAAGGATATTTTTGATTTCCATTTTGATTCCTACAATGTAGAATGTAGAATGCATAAAATAGAATTTGTTGCCCGGATCAAGTTATCCAAATTTACACTTGTATTTTTCATAGCTACATATTGTCGTGTATATCGGTGATCAGTGATCATGTAGGATGAATTGAGGAATCAATAGGAGCCATACAACAACAGACAGAGACAGAAGACGGTCACAGTCATTAGGCAGCCAAAGAAAAATGATGTGTAATATTAAATTACAATTTACAATGTATGCTCATGTCACCCGAACAAAAGCTATACAACCTCCAGACGATAGGAGAAAAGAGAAACGAGAAACGAGGAAAAATCGGCAAGAAGGGGAAGAGAAAATGAGCGATAGATGAACGAAAACTACGAGGAAAAGGAGAAATGGGAAAACCCAAACCACGGCAACAAAATGGCGCAGTACATACATATGTAGTGGTACACAGTACACATGATTGAAAATGGAGAGAACCGTCCACATCGGCATCGACAACGGGTTCAGCTCAAAACTCAACGCAACAAGAGAAAGAGCAAGGAAGAAGCAAGAACCGAGAGGAGGAAAAGCAATACACAAAGTTTTTATAAAGGATTTGACGATGACGAGAACGAGGACGAGAAGAGTGAAAGAGTAAAAGTAGAATTCCAAGTATACAACATACAACATACATTGCATTCAACACAAAACATGACCATGATGCAGATGATTGCCACCAAGAAAGAAGGAAAAGAAGGAGAAGATGAGCGATGGCCAGTAAACAAACTTGTAATCTCACACATATCAAATGCAAATTTTCTCCTCTGGTTCCTCTACTTTCTACAGTCTACATTCTACACTTTTCACATAAAACCTCAACCACACCAAACACCAAGCCAAATCAAAACCAAACGGAGCCATGTTAAAATGCATTCAGTAGCCGATACAAATAACCAGCTTTGGTTTCCTCTTTCAATTTTCTCTGTACATTGTACATTGTACATCCATGTTTTTCATGTACACTACAAAACTGCAAAACTACAAAAGTCCTACCATTAACATCATCATCATCAGCCTCACAGCGTCGTCTACTCTGTAATCCTGCCTGTACAGTGTGGCCGATAACGATAAAGGGGAAGACGAAGACGAACCTAAGACCGAGCACTGAAGACTGAAGAGTAAAGAGTGAAACGCAACCTCAAAAAAATAGTTCATGCATAATACATTTGTAATATCTGTGCTTTTGAAGAGAAAGAGAAGAGAGAAGAAGAAGAGCAGAAAGAAGATGTGAAGGCGGCAACGGTAAAGATGTGGAAACTTGGAAACGTGGACGAGCTGACGACTCTTCAATTTCCATTTCTCTCTCTCTCTCGCTCTCTCGCTCTCTCTCTCGTTATACAACTCCTTTTAAAGTGAAATGAAAAGGGGAGAATTCACAGTCTCACAGTCTCCCAGTGAGCACAGAATGAGAGAGAGAAGGGAGATTAATCTATGTGCATCATCTATAATAAATACACGTAAAAGTATATACATTTTATATACATGTGTATTGCATTTATGAATAGATTTTCATTTTGAATGCATCAGTCAAGTGTGGTCCGAACACCCAAAACGGAACACGGAACATGGGAAATCCTGCAAGAAACACAGAGTTTACTCTTCTGTTTACAATGATTGTGTTCCCGCTTCTACAATGTACATTGTACATTGTACAACTCAAGACTCAAGATTCTGCACTCTACAGTGATTAGTGTTTGCTCTTGTGCATGTACTTTGACTGTATTTTGCATCTGTTTACTATACATAATGTACAATGGACATGGGTGAATGTTGTGTGTATATTGTAGAGTCTCGTGTGCAGCGAGGAGGGTTGATGTTTGAAGCGTCAACTGTACACTGTACACTTTACATATGACAAAGAAGCTGAACTGTTCGTGTATTTGAAGGATGGATGAATCTGCATAGAGAGTGGAATTTTTCATGTATTTAAGATAGAGTATCTGCCTCGGTGTGTGTGTGTGTGTGTTTGGTATTTGGTATTTTGCAGTGATAATGGGAGGAAAAAGGAACGGGAAAAGAAGCGTCATACGGAACAGGGAACAAGGAACGAGGAATCAGAGTATCAGTGTAAATAAAGTATGCAGAATACGGTAGTCGTGGTAATAATAATACGGAATATCAGTAGCAAGTGATTATTTATTATAATATGATGTGATCGTCATCGTCATGTAGCAGTAGCAGTAGCTGTAACAGTACCAGCCGTATAGTTGATAAGGTGGGGCTAATGTTCAATGTTCAGTGTTGGAAGTTGGGAGTTGAAGGTTGTGAATAATATGTGTGCGAGGAGGCAGACTGTCAGGAAGTTGATTGATGAGCGAATCCGTTGGATCCCCGTGGTAAACTCCTGAGCTCATCGCCTTATAAAAACCCAGATTAGTTCCGCTATCTCTCTCTTTTAAGACTTGTCTATGACACTCTTCTCTCTTGATTATTAACGATTCCCTCATTCATCCTATTTATGTACATTCTACATTCTACATTCTACATTCTACATTCTATACATATTTCACTCTGCTCTCCTCTATTCTCCATTCCTTTCCCTATATTCTACACTTGTCTCTTCTCCATTCTCCACTCTCCATACCCAGCAATTCATCTATGTATTACCCTTCACATTTTTTCTTGTACAAGTATAGATTTTTCATAACCTTTCCTGTCGTCCTTCCGTCATCCTCCACCCTCAATTCTTGATTCTTGATTCTCGGTCCTCGATTCTCGATTTCTTTTTCTACTTTGTATTCTTTATTCTCTTCTCCCTTTCCTCCATTTTACCAATTTGTACACGCTGCATTTTAAAGCGTCCGAACAACAACAATTTATGTTCATATTCATATTTTCCTGCTCTTTTTTATCATTCAATTACATGACGATTTAAACATTTATTTCCACTTTTGTTTTCTATTTTTTCTACAATTTCTTTGCACTTTTTATCCAATTCACTGCAATAATATTGGCTGTACAAAAGACGGGTAAAAATCAAGGCCAAAAAAAGATGAAGCCAGAAGCAGCTTTTAAATTTCAAGTATTCCACTTGTGACTTGATGAAGAAAGGAGGAAAAGTAGTCCACTGGACGCCATCTGTCGGCGAAGGTTTGGAATGAGCTTCATCCTCCCGTGCTCCCCGTGCTCTCAACTTTTTGCACGACAAGCATAACTCATAGACTCAAAAATGCATGTCCAAATCCGAAAATCGAATATTGGATTTTTCCACAACGGAACCTCCTAACTCGTTCGCTTGCTCGCTCGCTCGATCCCTCGCTCGCATTCACTCATAGGTAAGCCTGCTTCATTTTTTTACTGTTGCTTCAGCTTACTCCAGTCTCCAGTCTCCAGACACTGAAGAATGGAGTGTCCAACTCTAGTGTACATTTTAAAAGGAACATGAACATTAAAATGAAAATGCAAAGGATGGAGAGTGAGCAGCCGGCTTCCGCTTGACGACTTGAACGCTTAATTGCAACGCTGATGCTCTATATTCTAAATTGCAACTTAAATTGTATGTCTATTGTCCACTGTCCATTGCCTGTTGTCTGTTGTCTAGTCCCCTATTTTTACTGTCTAATGTGCATTTTATTTGTCATTTGTAGTCATTGTGAATTGTGAATAAATAAATTGCCTTCAATACCGGACTCAACTTAAACTTTGCCGTTCATCCTTTGTCGGACAGGTTAGGATGAAAAATATTGCAAAGGAACACGAAGCGGGGTCAATTAAATGTGCATGTGTTGGGCAGTCCGCTGTTCGCTGGTGTCCGTTTTATTTGCCATTTCATTTGCCGTGGCCGTTTTTCCTGTTCCATGTTCCATTTTGATAATAGATAATAGCCTTTGCAATGTAAAAGTGCACCAGAGTTCCAGAGTTCTCGACCAAGTAATTAAATACAGGATTTGCATGTGTTTGCAATCCATTTGTAGTTCAACGGTTTTCAGTTTTCAGACGTAGACGGGAAATTGCACCCATTTGCAATTCGCATTCGCATTCGTCTAAAACATGCAATAATTGCATGCGATTTTCTACAGAACTTATATTTTAGAGTTCTTCAATCAATTTACTTGTTCATTTTTGGCAATTAAGTCACTTTATTTTCCATTTTCAATCATTTAATGTTTAACCTAATGGATAAGTTATAAATTTCCCTGACCCTTTTAATAATTTAGCCATTTATTTCATTTGTACAGAGTACAGTTTAAATGGATTTAGACGGTGCAGATTTTAGGTTGTTGATTGAAAGTTTCAGGTAAAAGTGGTTTCTGGATAAAAGTGGTTCAAGTTGAAGCTGTATTAGAAAAGTGTAGAGTGTGGAGTGTAGAGTATCAGCGAACCGAAAAATCCGTCTGTCAAATCCACTATGGACCATTAGACTATACAAAATTCATGGCCACAGCCATGTTTTCTTCCGTCAAGCCTCCAGCTCTCCAAAGTTGATGGTTGATGTCTACGCAGAAGGCAGAACATAAATGTGAAAAATCAAATCACAAGTCAAAATTGCGTATGATGAAAGTTGTTGAAAA
>JAQGBH010004468.1:0-16672 GCA_034698265.1 Sminthurinus aureus | reverse complement strand
GAAAACAAAATTTTCAGTTTCAATTTTGAAATTGGCCAAATTGTACAGAAACCACCAAAAATACGCACTTTTTTGTCGAAATCCTTGATTTTTCAAAAATGTGTGCAGGGCTGTGCCAGTCATTTTGTAACTTTGGGACATGTAGCTCATAGTGTATCACAACAGCATACTTTTGTTGATGCTTATTCATTTTTGGGCCATTTGAGCCCATATTGAAGGAGCCATAGCCCAAACGACACATTTTAAAATGTCGATTTTATCGATTTTTGAGGCATTTCGGCGGTTGGATTTCACTATTGGGGCCAACGTTACAGAATTGTTGTAACGTTGTGCAAAGTCGTCAATCTTTAAATCCACTCAGACAGAACCTTGTAACTCCATTCTGAAATGTTACTTGTAACGCCGTAATTCGGCGGGTTTTTGTAACTTCATTCCAAGTCTGTTTGTAACTCTGTTTGTAACTCTTTTGGTAACTCTTTTTGTAACTCTTTTTGTAACTCTGTTTCTAACTCTTTTTGTAACTCTGTTTGTAACTCTTTTTGTAACTCTTTTTGTAACTCTTTTTGTAACTCTTTTGGTGTTTCGTTTTTGACACTCCATTATCAGCTGGTATTATGTGACTGGGTATTTTATATTTTGGAATTAATTGTCAAATGCTTCAAGACCAAAGCTTTGAAGTTAAAACGTCGAGCATAACAGGTTTTAAAGTTTCAGTTAAGCCTTATGGAGTATAGTTAAAATCACAAAGTAAAAAGTATCATCTTGCACAGCTCACAACTCACAAACCACTGAACCAATCTTC
Organism: Sminthurinus aureus; assembly: GCA_034698265.1. Lineage (NCBI taxonomy): Eukaryota > Metazoa > Arthropoda > Collembola > Symphypleona > Katiannidae > Sminthurinus > Sminthurinus aureus. Next base: position 15,870 of record JAQGBH010004468.1, on the reverse strand, counting down.
ATGACTGACATGTCAAATTGTGAATGCCTTGACTGTCTTTGATGTCATCTACATTCTATATTCTACATCCTGCATTTTACATGTCCCGTATACTGCATCTCTTGAGATATTCTCGTTTGAAAATCCATGCTCGTATTGAAAATTGAGTTTACTCTTCATTCCTTTTGAATTTTGAATAGTTTTTTCTCATTTTCATCTCCACTATGATTTTGGTTTTCTGATTCTATGCTTTTTCGTGTCTTCATTGTTCATTGCTCACGCTTCATGCTTTACGCTGAAAGTTCTAGATTCTCAGTTCTAGGGTTTGGATCAGGTGAATAGAAAATGAAAAGGACAAAAGACGAGAAGCGAAAGCGAATGAGTTTTGATTTTAGAATCTACTTCACAAATACAAAATAAAAACGGTATTTTCGAAGTTCCCGCTGGAAATTACAGGAGTGTTTTGCCTACTTTGGTCAGAGTTCCATCTTCTATTTGATTTTCTGGCAGTGTCAGTGTCCTTGACCTTTGTTTTTTGGGTTGTTTTGGTATTTGGTAAAATTTTGCATCCATGATCCTCAACATCAGTTCAAAGTTAGAACTGCAGCGTAGCTCTTTTGATTCCTTATTTAAGTTCGTAAAGATATTTTCCATTGTTCATGATTCATGATTTTATTAAATTAATTGATGAATAAGATTTATAGTCAGAGCATTGGCTTACGTATATAATATAACGATAGAAAGATGATTCATGATTGACTTGCGATTTCAGAAACATTTTACTCAGGATTAGAATTGAGATTGTAAAAAGGTGAAAGAAAGCATGAACATCATTCACAATTAGCAGTATTCGGTATTCGGCGATGATCAATGACTAATGTAATGATGTAATGATAAGTTTTGACTTTTGATGCAGAGAAACAAGATAAAGTAAATAGTGGCGATATTTTTAATTTTATGAACATTCAGCAATCAGCGATTAGACTAAATTCCGGAATAGTACTGTTTTCCTCATTTATATGAAGGGATATGACAGTTTTAGTTTGTAGTGATTTGCTCCTTGGATTGAAATAACCTACAGTCTAGCCATTACAGTATAGAGCTTTTTGTTGTGGAGACACGAAACACAAGGCTCAGACAAAGAGGACTGAATAATGAATGGATGTTTCAAAGTACAAATTACAAATCACATTTTATTCGTCAATACTCCATTGGAATTTCTTAGCTTTGGTTTTTGATTTTTGATCGGTGTTATGTTACTGCATTTTATTGTATTGATGATTGATTACTAATTATTATTTATTATAACGATATAATATGAAGTAAGCTGTATAGTTTAACTGTATACTTTAATCTTCTTAGGCATCTAGTTTTTAGTTCTTGTGAATCAAATTATTTTAAACAGTTTTCAGTTTGAACTTTGTCAAATCAGGTTCTTAGTGGTTTTGTTCCCTTATCTTTGTTCTCTTGATCGCCTATTTTTGATTTTGCTGTAGAGAGAAAACCTCTAATTTACATTTAGTAGCATTTGTTTTTCTTTGTTAGCTGTTATATTTGAGTATTAAAATTAGTGACTGTCAAAATTATTATTATTATTTATTATTACGAAAAAATCAGTCTCGTACAGTAAAAACTTTTACTGCATTCTATGACATGTGCTTTGTTGTAAATCCAGTTGCTAAAAAATAAATACTGTTGTAAATTGTTAAGTATTCATTCCCTCAAGCGAAAAATCAAAAGTTGAATACTGCCTACGGTTAAGTATGACTACAAATTACAAATAAAAATATTCTTCAAGAATCCGGAACATTTCTTTGAAACTCAAATTGATTTTTAAGTTTTTACGGATTACCAAAGCTCGGTGATAATCTGAGTACTTCTAATCCAGATTGTAATGATTACAGAGTACCATGTAATCTCATTTTTGAAAAAAATTAAATTGATCTGTAACCCGTAATCTGACTAAAGACATTTTTTTAATCCAAGTAATCCGCAATTTCGGATTACTAAATTTCAAATTTTTCTAAAATTCAGAACATTTTCGAAAAAATACTGATACTTTTTTTTCAGCAACGTAATTTTTAGCCTTATGGTTTATGAATTTTATGAACATTTAAAAAAAACATTTGAAAGTATCGTCAAAATCTAGGTTTCACATTTTTACGATGCGAAGCAGAGTATTGTTTTCCTCGTGTACGGCTGGCTGGGTGTCCGTGCACATTGGGGTACTGTGAGACAACAAAACTATAGCCATCTAGCGGGAAAATTTTACACTAATCAGCGCCCTCTAGCGGGAAAATTTTCAAACTAGTGGACAAGTTTATTATGTGAAGAATTCTTACACTCTGCTTCGCATCGGGAGCCTAAAGCATTTATGCTTTGTAGGCGATATAAAATCCTCACGAAGGGAGGATTTTTAACTTTATTTCTTTTGCTCTTCGTCGCCTTGATCTTGATTCTTGATACTGAAAGCCTTGAAACACTGTTTCTTCTTCTTTGGTCTTCTGTCCTTCGGGATTCTTCATTTATTCGCAGGGGTGAATGCGTTTCATATGATCTCTTACATTAGTTCTTGACTCTGGACTCTGGACGAGTACAAGACAATAAAGCTCTCATATAAAGGTCATCGATTCGAGGTTCGGGACCCAATTTGCTCTTACACACAAGAAAAAAGTATTGATAAATGATACGGCAAAAATGAAAAAAAATATATTCATAACATAAAATAGATATAAATTACATCATAATATAATACAAACAAAGAATGTACATATGTAAAACGTCTAAGATTTTTAACATTGTATAATATTAAATGCTGCACGTGTCAAACAAAAACGATTAACAATTTGTATTTTGTATAAGATATGTCACGTTCAATGCCCATAAAATTCCCAACTCCAGCACACTTTTAACTTACAGACTAATATACATAGTACATAGGTAAACACGAATGAAAAGTAACAGAAAAATAAATGGAGAGTCAATCAAATTTTTTGTTTAGCATTAATACAACATACAATACCACAATTGAATATTATTGAATATCCTGGCCATTTTACTTTCATTTGAAAGTAAACTGTGTGTAAACTGTAAAATTTGACACTGACACTGCTCAAACGTTACTCTAAGAAAGATGTTTTCATTTCTCATGTTTTCCCCAAAACATAAATGCTTTGAATTTTGAATATTGAATAGTTAAAGAAAGTATATGAGTTGATTTATTTCATGTTTCAAACTTTTCAACCAAATTTACAATTATTATTATTCATTTTTTATTGATATTTTGTAGGTAATCTCAAATCTTAAAGCTCACATGTATTACAGTCAACCGTTTACGATGTACATTTACATATAACATAAAGTTACACACTTGATAATTCATAATTAAACATAAGGTTGTCTCCATGATCGTCGGAAGTCCGAGCCCACAGACGCATTAGTTGCGAGGCGGTAGTAAAGTTGTGTCTCTGTGTTGTATTTCGGCCAGAGCACTGTTCCATTTTCAGCGGAAGGGGTTGGATTTCCGGTTGTGGCAAAGTCGACCCACATTTTATTGAATATTTTTGAAAATGCAGTGTCTGCAGCAGTTGGAATCACAGGAAAGTTGAACATGTAGAACAAATCATCCGCATGCATAATTCCACCCTCAACTGGAGGTTTCTCTCCACCCAAAATCGAAACCACGAAAGGCCAAAGGACATTCCAAAGGGAATTTCTACTCTGTTGTTCAAAGGCGTAGACGTAGACGTTGGAAAGACGACGACTTAAAATATCAGCTGTCCTCAAAACCTGAGCCTTGTTGAAAAATACACTCAGAATCTGCAAATTTAAAGGTTAAAAATAGTTAACTTAAAAGTTAAACATCAATAAAAATGTTTGTTTGCAATGTCTGATGTGCGATAGATGATTAATTTAATTTTCACGTTTCCCTCAAAAAAAATGCAATGTTTGCTGTTTGTAGGAAAAAACTGCCAAAAAAGTGTGCCTTTTACAATTTACAACTCATTTAACTCACGTCATTTAAATTGGGCATAATTTCCGTGAAATTGTCTCGAGTTGATCCTGGCATAAAAGCCAAAGCAATAGATTCCACTGTGGCTGGATCATTAACTTTAAAGGTTGTGAGGAGGTCCGAAATGAGTTGCTCTCGAACGTAGACTGGGTCATTAATCAGTTCACCTTTACCCAGAACCCAATAGTAGAAACCTCCAAGCATGAAGCTTCCTTCCGTTTGAACATTTCCAAGAATTATGGGTATATCTGGAATTGGGGCCTCGGCTAGAAGTTTAAGAGGGTCCTCTGTGATGAAAGCACCTGGGAGATCTGGCTCAATTGAAGGAGATCTATAATTAAATACATAAAGAATTATATTCGTGTATACACAATACACAACCTTCACTTTTGGTACACGTAAATAAAATCCAGCAAAATGAAATGAAAAGTTTGTCATTTACTGTCAATTCAAAAGCATTGAAAACTGAAATTTGAAAATTTACCCGGGAAGTTCAATTTCCAATTTTTCGATGGTGCCCAACTGTAATAGTAATTATTGAGTTGGAATTTAAAATCTCTATTACATCAGTTTATTGTACTTTGTTTAATTAAGTAATAATAATTTAATATTTCTCTATATATTTTATTTTCACCAGAATGTTGAAATGGGCAAAGGAAAGCTCTTCGGCTGGTTTTGAACGAAGACAATCAACAAGAGCAGTCGTGTTTTCAGTGGGACAATCAACTGATGCAGCAAATTCTTGTGCATGAAGCAGTGGCCTTGTGTCTGTAAAAAGTAAAAATATTATCAATACAAAGTTTCAGGTGTATAAAAATCAGTTTCAACATTTTAATTTTAAATTGTTCAAGAGTTTATTATTTCGTATTTTGAGCGTTAGTTTTCAATATATTATTCTACAGCTTAGAAAATAGAACAAACCTCTAGCCCATGCTGTGAAGGAAGTTCCAGACTGAGTAATAAGTTGATGGAAAAGTCCTACAAGGAAAAAAGATTCAATTATATTTAAAATATACAAACAAGAAATTTACTTGTGTGATTACACATTACACTTTACAATGCTGAAATTAATTTAATAAAAATAAAAATGTTTGTTTGCATTTTGTACCTTGTGATCTAGCTGAGGTTAAGTGATAAATGGCGGAAGCTCCTCCTGCACTCTATAACAAATAACATGTAAAGTAACGTGAGTTGATACTCTGAACTCTGAGTGTGTACTTAAATAATGCTAAGGGGTAAAAGGGAGAAAGTGTTGTGAGGTGAAAGTTAAAAAGGTGAAAGTTACTTCTCCAAAAAGTGTAACTCGGTTGGGATCGCCACCTGAAAGTATTATTAATCATGTTTATTATTGTCTGTGGGTTATGGTTTGTGTAACACAATACTCCCAAGTGTAAATGTGATAAAAACATATGCAATACAACTGGACGCTGGACCAAACAACAGACATTTTCTAATTGTTATAAATTATTTGAGTAATGTTAAAAATGTTAAATGTTACCAACCAAAAGCTTCGATATTTTCCTGAACCCAACGCAGAGCCAATTGTTGATCTGAAATAAAAATATTAAAAACCATTATTTTGCGAGTAACAAATATTATGTACATCGTACACTGTACACTGTACGCTGTATGCAAAATACTTTGTAAACAAACATCAAATATGTTTACAGTTTAGAGATTTGATACATCGTAAAGTTATATCCATATTCGTATCTTTATTCGTATTTCATACCTTTTAATCCATAATTACCAGGGGATGCCTTCAAATGCCAAACGACATGGAATGAGACAAAAATAGCGAAAAAGTAAAATAAAGAACATGTGAGAACTGATTGTGAGTAAGCGAAAAGCTCTCAGTGAGAACAGAACGCGAGTTCCACTTTTAAGTACATCATTGCACACTGTACGTGTATATTTTTATGTTTTAATAATTAGAGAGAAGAACTATTCTCATTACCGCATCTCCTGTTGCTAAGAAACCGAAAAATCCGACTCGATAATTTGGAACAACGAGAACTGCCTCATTGGCGAGTAGCTTTGTGGCCTGTGATAAAATATAAAATGTTCACGATTACTATGAAGCACAAACATAGAAAATAGACAGAATGTTATAGTAGTCAATTTTTTTATTCCTAATATTTTCAAAGATTTTATTTACTCACAGTGTAGTAGTTATTGTCTCCTGAAAATTTAAAAAAAAGAAAGCATTTGGTCAGGTACAACTTTGTAGGGAATCATGAACTTCCTATATAATATATTGTGCATAAAAGTCGTAATTGATTCAATGACTTGAATGTTTGAATTTACCGAAAACGAATCCACCACCAAAAATGAAGACCATCACTGGAAAAAAATAAATGATTTGTAATCAAAATCATAGTTACAAACAAACAAACATTCAGTTTCATCTTTTATTTTCAATTATATTATTACATTCAAAGTTCATAAAAGATAAACTTTGAATTGATTCACTGATGATGTCTGATATCAAAATTTTTGAGACATTTTACCTGGAAGAAGTTCCTTTGGTGCCGTTGCATTTGCACCGGGCTAAAAGTATTGAAAAGGACTCGGTATTTTAATATGAAATGTTTACACAATGTATTTTTTATACATGAATCTTGTGATTACGATTAAGAGTTGCGAGTTGCGAGAAAGTATAATAGATTTTAGAGACTTTTCTTACTGTTTTTGTATAGACATTTAAAAATAAGCAGTCTTCAGATGGATTGGCCGAGGTCAAATGTTGAGGACAGCCGGTGGATTTTTGAGTCGCATCTAAAATTTCATCTCCCCATCCAACAGCTGGTTCTGGTGCCCGGAATCTCAAGTCACCCACAGGAGCCGTTGCATATCTAAATTAGTTCAAAGTTCAAAGAGAATTTTCTTAATTTTTTAATCTCCATCTTCAAAATATTCAACATCAGTAATCAGTACGAAATATTATGTAGATTTGAAACGTATTTTTCTAATTTGTAATTTGTACTAACGGGATTCTCGTGTATGCATAAATCAATCCACCTTGATGAGCTGAATTTGCCGTCTTTCCCTTCAAAGTTCCATTTTTAATGGTGACAAAGGTGTCTGCAGCAAAGGCTCCTTGGAGAAACAAAATTCCAGCTACAAAAACAACCAAGGTAGAAAAATCCATCGTGTCTTGTGCACTTTTAATGACTGCTAATTCAGTCTGCAATTCACAAAGTGCTGACTACAACTAATTCTAAAAGAGTCCTACAATCGTGTATTTTATATTTAGTATGTATTTAATTTATAGCATCAGTTATGCAGTATCAAAAGTATCAAGTGAAACCATGCATGTAGTTTCTACTCCAAACCCCAAAATCCCAAATAATAATTAATGTATTCCACATTCAATCAATCTATGTCTTCAGATATCAGATAAAAACCCATCAATTGTCTACTATTTAGTACATTTATCAAACCTGATTATTAAACATGATGTTTTAGTTTTACAGCGTGTCTATTTTTGTATACTATATATGCTGTCGTGTGAATAGATTGGAGTTTGGAGTTTTGAGTGCAAGATAATAAAATACGAATGCTAATTTTTCTTTATCTAACTAAATGTTATTTGGCTACCACAGTCTTTTTCATCCCATGTAATTTTCGTGCAACTTTATATTTTATATGAATATTATAGATTATAAGTCACTTTGATCTTTGATGTTAAATATAGAAAATATAATGGAAAATCGAAATTTTAATATTATATATGCATGTGCGTATCAAACAATATAAAGTCTGAAAGTCAATCCAAAATCAAAATGCTTATTTTTTTGGGAATACCTTTTCACTTTTGATGTATGTTCAATGTTCACGCATTCGCAAGGACCATTCCATATAAAACATTTTTGTACGTGAATTTTTCTATTGAGATACATAGAATCAAAGTTGAATGCATTTATTATTTATTTTGCATCATTTAGTTTTATACACACATAATATTTTATTTATTTATTTATGATGCGAGTATTGGTAAATTGAGAAGTATTTTGAAATTTGAAAAACAGAGGACCAAAACAGATTACATAATTTTGGATTTTTCCGTGTCAATTAACATGTTTTAACTATACTATTATTCTACACATACAAATGCAAAGTATGTCTGTCATTTAAAAGTTATACATTTTCAAAAAGACTTGTAAAAATATGAAATTCTTTTGTCAAATTATTCGTTATTATCATTTCTACCTCTGTTGCTTAAGTAGTCACTAGTTTTGCTAAGAAGCCATCCATACGATCTTCCGATCAACCCACCAACAACAACTCCTCCACCCACAATTACCGCACCAGCAGCTACGGGACCAGCAGCACCAACAAGTGCAGCAGCTGTTGCTGAGGCTACTACAATTTCCGGAATAGCCAGAAGTGCACCACCACCAGTCAAAACTCCGCCAGCGATTGTAAAAATCTTCATCATAAATCCAGTTTGCTTATCTCTTAATTGCTCCAGTGCCACAAGCTTCACTAGTCTAATCTCCTGTGTCATAATCTTTTCTAGAATGATTCTTAAATCCTCACTCTTTTTCACAGAGTCCATTTCTCTCAGCTCACTTTTGCAGTTGTCCAAGAGTTGAGCATGAAGTGTCTCAAGTTCCCCCTCCTTGTCACCGGGGAAAGCGAGCATCTGTGTCTTGTATTGAGCATCCACGATGGATTTGACTTTTTCGGTGGAAGCTGTCACAATTTCCTCATTTTGATTGATAATAACCCGTCGTTGACTGTCAAAGGCAGAATTACATTGATTCTCGACATCTTTGGGAGCATCAGCAAAGAATCTTGATGGTGACTGAATCTGTTTGAATTCCTGTACGAGTTTTTCCATGATGGAGTCGTGAAGGGGCTGGAGTCGTTCTTCTCTCATGTATTTTCCTTCCAGTTGCTCTGTCAGCAGCTTTCTGTACTTGGTGACTACAGCAGCAACTCGAGAGGACATTTTATTTTCTGCAATCTCCTTTTTCAACATGTTTGAGGAGCAGTAACCATCTCTCATGCAGGAGATGTGGGAGGTGAATTTTTCCAGTTCATCTTTCAGACGGAGAGGAATATTTGGCGAAAGTTGTGGGATCATCTTGTTCACATTCGCAATCTAAAATCGAATACATACAAAACAAAAAGAAAAAATAGTTTGATGTTTTTAAATTTTTTTTAAATACATAAAAATATGTTGAAAATCTGTTGCTGTTCAATTTTTGACCTACTGTTTCATTTTGCTCCTGATCATCATGGTCCAATGTCAAAAGAGCTGTCTGAATTTCCCTTTCCCTGGAGCCATCCAATTGAAAACATTTTATAAACATCCTGATAGCTTGACTAATTTTATTTCTAGTCACGGTTTGAAACTCTTTATCATCAAAAAATTCCACACTGTTTAATTCTTTACGCATTTGCTCCTGATAGACTGACGTTGTGTTATCATGAGCCTTTTTCAATGCATCTTCCAGCTTCACATTGTTATGGAGGCGGATTTCAGGGAAGGATTTGGATATCATTGAGGTGAGTTGGGATTGGGATTCTTGTATGGACAGTAAATCTTCTTCTTGTTCTCCTTCACGTTCAAAAATTTTCTTCCTGAGCTTTGTCACCATATCATTTTTCACATCCTCCTCGATTTTGGAGTGAAGGGTGGAAAGATCTTCATGGAAAAGGAATGGGCTGGGATTTACTGTTTGGTACATTTTTTCAACATAATCATCATGAGCTTGTCGGACGATGGCAGAGTTAAAAATTTGAAGATGGATTTCATACAATGATTTTGGCTCGGGTAGACTTTTGCTGTTGAATTGCTCCACATAATGCTCAACGAGGTGGAAATAGTCTAAAGCTGTTACTGCAAGTCCGTTGACTCGATTTACTGGAAATTCTCCAGTTCCAGTTCCAGTACTGGAATTGCTAGAAGTAGCTGAGGAAGGCACAAGTTGAGAAAGACACTGGGAAAAACACTCTTTAAATTGTGGATCTAAACCTTCAAGTGCTCCATCAAAATCAGGATCCAGAGCTTTTTGTCCAGGATGAGGGAAAAGGTGACATTGAATTGGATATTCAAAACTCCGGGTCAATTTCTTCCGAATTTCTTTTTGTACTTGAGAATGAGTAGATTTTATCTCTAGTTTCTTTTCTATAAAAATACTTCCTCCTTCCGAACCATATCTGAATAGAGCAGGTTTGTTCCAATCACGAACGAGGAAGACGAGTTTTTGAAATGGTTTCTGAAATTGACCCGACTGACCTTGACCTGGTTGACCTTGACCTTGACCCATGCCTTCAACTTCATCACTTGTGACAATTTTGGCCTGGAGTCCATAATTCAAAAAGCTGCTGAAGAACTCAAGGTGACTCTCATTTATATCATGAGTAAAGTTGAAGATGAGAGTGGATGACATGAGTAGACTAAGACCCACAATTATTGACCATTCTCGTTGACCTGTGACCTCATCAAAAACTCCCTGAGTGTCCATTACATAAATTTCAATGGGACGACCTTGACCATTCTTGATAGTGATGGGTTTTGACCACATCCAAATCCCAAGTGTTCGGTCACTATCGCCATAACCAGAAATAAAAGATGAGGAAAGATCAAATTCATGACCATGACCATTCTCTGGAAAACCCATGGAATCCTCCATATCATTTCCCTGTAGCTCTTTCTCCAGCTGCCGTAGATAGCGAATGAGATGACGAAGAAAAAAGGATTTCCCACCGCCAGTGTGACCGGCTATACAAAGAACAGCGATGAGCGGGGTGAGTCTAGAATTTGAATTCGAATTTGAACTTTGACCTTGACCTTGACCTCTTTCATTATTTAATCCAAGTATTTGTATCAGTTTTTCCTTTTCTACCACCAGTTTCTTTCCATCACTACCTTCTTCAAATCGGAGGATTTGAACTGGTTGGGCATGAAATGGAATATTACGATGAGATAATGTTCCGCTACTAGTTGACTCAGTGCTGATATCGGTCGCTTGGTTAAAATATTCTAGCCACATCCTGCTCCTTTCTCCTCTTGGTGTTGGTCTGTTCATTAAAACAAATTCAAAGGTTCAAATACCTTATAAAATAGCAAGTACAAGTATTTTCCAATTTCCAATGAAGATGAAAACTTAAACACTTTGTCTATAATATTATAGTACAATTCATCATAATTATTTGCTGATTATTGTATGAATAAAAAAAGACTCACAATTATTATTTTAGCGGGTAAAATCTTTTGTCTTTTATATGCTTCTTTAGCAATGCAAAATTGCAGTAGAAAAACAAAGAATCTCCGAGATTTTAGATTTACTGATGTCTGCTGTCTGCTTACAATTTACAATGTACAAACACTTTAGGAATTTAACAATATTATTCTCATGTGTATGTTCAATATTAAATTATAAATAATTATAATATCATGTCACAGACACAAACCGACAGAATTTTAAATACTGAAACTGGAGTTGGAACTACTCGAGTATTTTACTCATGTAAAATCTAAAATGTTCTGCGGTCAAATAAAGGATACACAGAGCACCAAGTAGTGTATAATATGACTGTAAATTCTGTTAATGACTCGAGAGTCGAGACTCGAGACTTGAGAATTGAAAAACATTGTATATTGAAAGAGGTGACTTCATGAATCAAGCACAAATAAAATAAATAATAATATGTATTTAAACTTATTTATTATTAATATTATTATACACAACGTTGAAAATTCGTAGAAAAATCGTATTTTGTACTCCACAAGATATATTTATAAATACAAGCTGTACAGTGCAGGCTCATATATTATATACATAATCAAATATTATAGAGCCTATAGCTGTAGACTGTGGAATCCTGTTATAAAAAGTGGATAAGATTATAAAGCGATTTTAATATTGACCAGTTCATGTTGCATTTGTGCACATAGAACATAGAAAATAGAGCTGAGTACCGAGTTCCAAGAACTGGACATGTGATGAACCTATAGTGTCTAGTGCCAAGTGCCAAGTGTGTAACGTATATTATGTATTTACTGTTGGAGGGTACACCAAATAACTTGTTTGGATTTCATGATAACATAAAACACGAGTATCAACTATGTATGTTGAAAATAAATGAGTCATCGCATTTTGTGCATGTGGATGTACTTTTAATTTTCGACACTTTTGAATTTTCAATATTGAATACTGTTGACTTTTAGATTTCAGGATTAGTAAAAATACTTATAGTACATCGTACACCGTACACATGAATCATGCACATAAAATATACATTTATTGCTAGCTCAAAACTCCAAACATAAAATTATGAATTTCCATAATATTTCACATTAAATATACATATTTAAACATATATATATTGCAAATTGCAACAAGGACTAAAATTAGCATGACTTTTGACTTTTTTATTGACAATCTCATGTCTCATGTTTTCTGATTAGGGTATTTTCATCAGCATCCAGTCTCAAATCTCACATTCAAGTCCTACACACATCCGAGGTAAAATTTACATGTGAAACACAAGGCAAGCTGAATATTTTTGATGAATTTATGAATTTCATTTTTTATTTTGTACTTATCCAGTCCCAGTGTAAACAGTGTCACCAGACCGGTCATACACTTGCGTTTTTAGGAACCGTCCTATGATGAAGCTCAAATCGTCTCCTGTTTCCGTTGTGATACTAAATTTAGAAATGTCCGAGCACTAAAAACCCATGAATTTTCATGCGCTGGGAAAAGGAAACAAAGAAAAAGGACAGGCAAAATTTATTCCTGTCGAGAGTGTGACAAGGTATTTTTCCCCATACAACTTTGCCGAGAGCATGAATTTAATCATAACAAAGAGAGACAAGTGTCTTTACTCTCCTCATCCACAACTATAGAAACAACTAAAATCAACGACTCGGATGAACCTATTGAATCTGAATCTGAATCTGGAGCTCTAACTACCGCGACAACCACAACGCCAAGGGACTTTTGACGTTTGGCAATGAATCAATCAAATGTGCAAATTGTCAATGATCCTGTTTGTTTTCAATGTACACTGTATTGTTTTGTTCATTGTTTAAAATTTCATGTGTAAATAAAGATGAATTGAAATGAATCAATCTATACAATGTAAAGTTATGAGTTGTGAGGAAAAGTATTTAAAAAGACAACGTCTGTCTATGTTGTCTGTGCACATCGTATTTGACACTTTGTGTTTCATCCACAGTCACATTCACATGTTTTAAATACATCTAGTGCAAACTGAAAACAACAACCAACAATCCAGATTTTTTTATCTAAATTCTAAATCCCACCGAGAGAAATTTCTACCGTGAAAAGTGCCAAGAGCTTTTAAAACCAGTTGAAATGGAAATACAAATACAAATACCGCGTATGAGATCAGTTGGAGCCATTTTTGTCTCAACTTTTTTTATAGTTATTCTTTTCGCCCTATTGGATTCAGGTATGCAGAAAACAGAAAAAATATCTACTACATGATTTAAGAAAAGCCAAATTGATCTACAAAAAATAAAAATACTGTTAAAATGTGTTCCGTATTCCGTGTTTTTGTATAGGTCAAGGACTTTGTAAGCCAAAAAGTACCTTCACATGTAGAAATTGTCCATATAAGATATCAAGTAGCACCGAAGTATGTAAAAAAGGGAAAGACAAGGACTGCTATCATTGGCCAGCAGACCAATGCTGTGAGTTTTGTTGCGGAGTCTGGAGGTGCGATGGAAACAAGACGCAAGAAGAGTACGACTGGCTTGTCAAAGGATATGGTCCAGATAAATTTACGTACGAAAGGTGATGAATTCTGTAGTCTAAATTAAGGAATTAAATTCTGCAGCATTTATTTTACCAATCAGAGCTCAGAGTTTAGAGTAGTTTTTTTTATTTTATTTTAATTTGTGGGTTCAAATAAAACCAAACAAAGTATAAAAATGACGATAATAACAAATTACATAAGCATGGACATGAAAATAATTATTGTCAAAACGTTTTACTATTTGTATTATATTACGATAATAATTCACTTGCGCTACGCGCTACACATGGCACATTATGGGTCTATGTACACAAATGGATTAAAATGTGATTGAAATTATTTTCAAAATATTAAAAATTAAAACCTTCCAAACTTTTCAAAAAATGGATGTATTTATTACTACTGTACTGTCTAAGGAAATAAAATATAGATATAATGAGAAAGGAAACCCGGATAAGGGATTTACAATATAAATCACGAATAAAAACCCGTGACCGTGTTTAACCAATTCTTGTCCATATTTTTATGGCTTGATTCTCTGGAATGACTTGATCACTTGAAGTTAAAAACCGGGTTTTAACTAATGACGAAGACGTGCTGTCACCACGTCCCGTCTCCAGAAAATTTGACCACTGACCAATTTTCAAGTCAGTGTATTTGTCCGCACTTTGATTATTCACTTCGGACATGATCTGAATGACTCGTGGACAAGTTCCGTTCTGGATTTCTCCGAACGAAGCAGACGCCCCGCCCAAAACCCTGAAGAATAGGCCGGCGTATTTTGGGCTTACTTCTTGCCACTTGTAGCCCCAAAGTTGTTGAGGTTCAGGCTGATCATGAAGTTGCAAGTAAATGAATCCCACGGGAACTAGAACAAAAAATTATTCAAAAACTTATATTTTTCTATAGGTTCTTTAATAGTTAAATCAAAACAAATTGACTATACTTTGCATTCACCAAGCCCCCTTAAAATGTACTCTGCGTTTCCTTGGGCAAACTGAGAGCTGAGAGCAAAATCAGTGATGTTGACACAAAATCGGTATATTTTGGCTACGTCCAATTTTTTGAACCCATCCTATGCGAAATTTTCAAAAGCCAGCTATTGTTTTTCTATAGCACGAGTGGTCGAAATCACAATAGAAACGTGGCTTTTGGTTTTCCTTGGAAATCCAATAGTAAATCTAAAGAAGTCAATAGTAATGCTTTTTGATATTTATAGATATATCTATAAATGAGTATAACATATAAAGTATAACACACAAAAGGTTTTTCAATAGAAATCAAAAGGATTTCCAAAGCGCTACTATATGAATTTATCGTGATTTCGACCATTTTTGCATTAGAAAAAACTTTCAATCGGTTTTGGAAATTTTCGTATAGGGCACTTTGAACTCCACACCCTGTAGGTTGCTTAGTTACGTGGATATGGGAAAAATAATAATGACGACCGGTTGCTAACGCAACATTCAAAAATCTATTGCAAACTGAAAAGGCCTTGTCCTTGATATTAGGACGCTCACAATATCATTAAACATGACTGTTCATTGTTTTATATCAATTCACAGTAAAACAACAAAATAGTTTTCATGGATATTTCAAGGTCCACCTCAAAGGGGGCACATTTTTGTAGTTTAAAAGTAAAAACGTTACTCTGGACTCTTCTGGAAAGAAAATGAGATTCAGGAAACACAGTGAACCTGAGAGACAGTGTGAAGTGTGAAATGCTGATTCGAACGTCTTCTATTAAACCGATGCCGATTTTGCTATGGTAATTGACAAGAATGTTATGGGTTTATGAGGTTTTTTTACAAATTACGAGTCTTTTGCACTCCAATTTTAGAATCTCGAGCCATCAAAATGCATACAATTAATAATTACATGTGAATCGTAAGAGTAGCCTGCAACAATGTTTTATTATTGTAACAATTTGCGAGTTGCAACACACACAAGACTCCACAACACAGATAGATACAAGACCCAAAGATCCCGTTTAATTTTTGACGACAAAACTGTAATTGCTCACACTCACAAAAAGTGCAAAGCACAAAGTACATACATACGTGTTCAATTTTTAATTTCCATGATTTTGTTAATTCATATTCACATGACGTTCATTCTTGCAGTAGGCATTGAAATAA
>JAQGBH010004467.1:0-16676 GCA_034698265.1 Sminthurinus aureus | reverse complement strand
GCCCTTGATGGACCTCTAAACCTAAACCAAATGGATTCAAATTTTCAGAGGTTGTTTTTTACATCTAAAGGAACGATCTGAGAGGGTGAGACTTCAACTTTTCAAAGGTTGATGTATTTTGAAGAGCCCTACTCTACACTCTACAATCTATAGTCTATCCTCATATGTCAATTTTAAACAAAGAAAATATTGTGAATTGTCAGTCTTGATCCTCATTAAAAATTCATCCTCAACAAACAAACAAAACTCACAGTCTCAAAGTCTCAAAGTCTTAGAGACAAAGTCAATTGAAAAATCCAAAGTCCAGTCCAGTTCAATCCAATCCAATCCAGTGTAAAACAAACTGTACATATTTATTATCGTTCAAAGTTGAATTGAAAGGACAGTACACGAGACACGAGTTTTGAGTTTTGAGTGGAGAGTGAAAACACTCCTTGATTTACACAAGGTGTGTTCTCTGTCCTCTCTATTCTGTTGTCTTTGTCTTGTTGATTTTTGGCTCATCGTTCAGTCCAGAGTTGAGTCTCCAGTCCTCAAGTTCTCAACGACAAGTCAACGACAGAAAAAACACAAACAGTCTTGAGTCTTGAGTCTTGACCAATAATTTTCATAATAATTTTGACTTTTTGATTTTGAATCAATGTCATGTTCCAAAATTCGAGTATCGATCGATATAAAATTGTACATGAATGAAGAGTCACGAATCAAGTTCATAAATCCTCAACCAGGAAACCAAGCCAAAGTCTCATAATATTTTGAACTATTCTTAAAATTACTGATATTATGGCGTGCGATGTGCGATGTCCTCAATCTACTACATTCTGCATAAATAAATTGGAGTGTGATCTATCGTTTTGTACGTATTATGTATTGCGGCTGGAGGGGAGAAAAATGAATTTTTCATCATTTTCTCAATCTCCTTTTCATAAAATGATAATCGTGTAATCTCTCGATTCTCTTACAACCAAGATTGTAGATTGCAAAGATTTCTTGTGGCAGGTATTGCTCGCGGGACATTCGTGTAATATTCATTTTGATCTAAATCAAGCACAAGCACAAAACACAAGAGAGGATGACCAGTTAAAATGGTACGTGCTCTTTTTCCTCTGTTAGGTTGTGCTGTGATGTGTTGTGATGAGAATCCCCATAAAAAGGATAATGATAGCTGTGGAGCTAAAAATATGACACAAAGTGTGACTTTTCCTCCTAATTACATGTCATAATTCATAATTCATAACTTATGCTAATCTCCATGCGCCTTCCTACAACATACAACATACAAGATACAAGTAAAATTACAGAGGAGAAACTCTTACTGAAACTGGTGGAGATTTAAGAGGTCCATTAAGGTGGAAAATAAATAAATAGACGAATAAATAGTGTCGTCCGTCTTCTTTCATCTTTATACCTTTTTTTTGGTCCTCTGGCACTGGCTTTGTGTGGTGTGGCGAGTGCGCTTATTTTATCTATATTGCCCAACGATGATGAAGATGAAGATGATGATTACAGAGAGGAACGGAGAGTGGTGGACACCGTATTATTATCCCATCATTTTTATGGATTTGGACTTGCAACTCACAACATTACAACATTCTCAGCTCAAAGCTCAAAACTCCAAACTCCAAACTCTAAACATCTAAAATCTAAACATTGACCATATAAAACATGTGTAAATCCGTCCCATTTCTCCTCTTTTTTATTGTACGATGAACGTTGTACGTTGAAGGATGCAGGTTCAAGATGGAAGATGAACGGATTAAACACTTCATTTTCTCTGCCTGCGTATTTTTTCTTCCACCTTTTTTCTTTCCCCCCACACAACGCACAACGCACAACTTATAATGTTGATAGTTGATAGCTGCTACATTTTGAGCTCAAGTTTGAGTTTCACAGCCTCTAATTTCCTGTTTCATCCCATCTTTGACAGTTTTGATTTTCCATGTTGACGTTGATGTTGAGGATGACTTCTAACTTTGATTTTGATTTCCGATGCTCATGTTGATGTTGACTCGTTGTGACTTGGTGTACTACACTTTTTTGATTTTTTTTACCTCCTGTCTTCTGTCTTCTGTTCGATCTACGCAGAAAGCAGAGGCAGAATTTTGGATTTTGGGTTATGGGTGTTCTATATTCATGCCAGATTTGGTCTCAACTTGTGCTTTACATTTATTTTTTATCCAATTTTTTACGCATGATTTGTATTTGTATTTGGATTGGATTGGAGATTTAGAAAATAGAATTCAGAGTGTAGTGATTTGCTATGGATAAAAAATGAAATTGTGGTGTGGGTGGACAGATAAATAGCAAAAGACCAAGCACAAGCACAAGACAGAAGTATAATTATTACTTATTACTTATTACATTAGACACTGTACTTTAGAATTTGTATCTACATTGAACATGCCTCACCAACCACAAAAAACCTCAACTGATGAGGATAAAAAATTGTAAAAGGATTCATCAACATCTTTTCTCTTCACTCTATTGAGTATTGAGTATTGAGATTAGAAATTGATGACTCAAGGTGAAAAAAAATCCAGTCTTCTGCATTCTGGATGCTGCCTCTCCCCATGTCAAATCATCATTAGTTTTTTTCACTCTATTTGTATTGTATTTGGATGTAGATATTATTTCATATTGATATACTGACAATAGACTGACGAAGATCCAGAATCTAGAATCTAGAATCTCAAATCTAGAAGAACAAATAAAATACTGGGATGAATTGGATATTGGATTTACAAAGATGATAAAAAGTAAAGAGCAAAGGGAGCGCAACACACACAAACAAACACGCATCTGTATTATCTAATTCTTGTATGTTGTATAATATCTTGAATCTTGAATCTTGTACCATCTTCAATCTTCAATCTTTGCTCGTCGATCCTCAATCCTCTCGGTGGGTAGATTACAAATTGCCGATTGCAATGCATCTACAAATTCTAAAATCACAATCCAAAATCCACAATCCACACGCTTCAAGTCAAAGTCGACATGGAAGTCGACATGAACATGGACATTTGAGTCAAGTTTGACTTGGAATTTGAAATGGAATTTTGCTTGTAAACAAGATGAGAAAATCCATATCAAACGGAGTGAAACCATGTGATTGTGATGTGGAATGTGATAATGTCAGTTGACTTTGACTTTGCTTTAGATTGGGATTGGATTTGGCTTTGGCTTTTGCTTTTGCTGTTGGTTGACTCTCCGTTCATGTGTATTTAAAATGTACATTGTACACTGTACACACCTCGCACTTGTATTCACTGTGCACTGTGAATGTACAACTCTCTTTTGTGTGTATCTTGTGTGTGAAAAAAGCAGACGAGAGCCAAAGCCAAAGCCAGATTCAGAGCTGAAAGGAACAAACGTAATACATATGGTGTGTTATCTTGTTGTGTTGTGTTGTTTTTGTGCTGGTGCTAGAGAGTGAGCGAGTGAGCGAGTGTTTCTGTGTGAGTGAGAGGGAAACCAAATCAAAGTTGAAGTTAAAGTGAAGAGGAAAGGACGTTGGAAATGCTGGAGGCTTTTAAGCTCATTTCGAGCACCAGCATCAACATCAAAATCAAAATCCAAATCAACAACAGCTAAACCTAAAGCAAAAGCAAAAGAGAAGTAGAAGCATCAAAGTCAGCGTCAGCTTACTTTACTCACTAACTTTTTCATCTGCTTCTTCTTTCTTGTGTCTCGTTTCTTGAGTCTTGTGTACTCAGTGCTCAGTGATACGATGAAGTGACGACTATTTGTTGCTCTTGTTATAAAAATCAAAGTTCAAGTCCGAGTACAAGTTCAAATTTAAGTTGCATTGATCGATCTAGTGTAACTTTTGATTCTGGATTCTTGATACTGCCATTTAATCAATGTGAAAGGAAAAAGGAAGAAAAAAAGTGTGGGTGCTGCTGGAAGAAAGACGAATTCCAAATCGGGATCGGAATTCCAGAAATCCAAAACTTTTCACCAGCCTCCAAACTCTCCAAAGTTACCGGATTTTTTTTCCATGTGATTGGATTATCGTCAATTGATTTTTGATTATTGACTCTTGACTCTTGAAAAAAATAAAAGCAAGAATTCAAATAAATACTTTTCGCTGGCTCAAAAATGCTTCAAAGTTTTGTTTGTTTTGGTTTTATGTTACGTAAAGTGTGAACAATGAACAAGAAAGAAATTGGAAATTCCAGGTGAATTTCAAATTTGGAATCAAAATTTACAATTTTAATCCAATAAAATCCAATCAATTATTGATTATTGATTTTACACGTCACAAGAAATTAATGACTTGTATTTAAGTTTTACGTGAATATTTCCTGATGTCCAGAACAATGGATCAAAGTAAACTACTGGGTGGAAATCGACAAAAACTGTAATAAAATTTTCAAACGGCGTCGAAATTCCCATTAGTTGGAATAAGTCTAATTGTAAATTTTGTGTAAATTACGTGAAATTACTGTGGTTGTAGTTGTACTTTCAAGTCTGTACTTTACATACACTCCAGTTCAATTAAAAATTATTATTACTTAAACGCAGTGTGTTCTCCCTCTCTTTCGTTTTCTTCACTTGGCCGTAATTAAGTGGACTTGATTAAATCAGTGTAGAATACAAATTGTCATTTTGTCTTGCGTCTTGTATCTTGTGTCTCCTGTGTAAAGTGTAGATTCTAGATTAGAAACAAAGACAAGAGAAGACTACACAGAGTTTTTTCTACTTGTTCATTTATTCATGTACTCGAATGAAATGACCAGACTTGATCAAACTTGAATAATTTAAGTTTTGCTTATCAAGTCTAATAGATGAAACCGACCAAAATTAAAATGATGAGGATGAACAAGAGAAATTAGACACTAGACATTAGACATTTTTAATTTAACTACACATTGAATTAGCCATCAACCATCAGTCTCATTTCTCTTTCTGCAGATATTCCATTTCTCTGTGTGTCTATATGAAAAACATGACAAAAAACTCGTATGGAAAATTGTGCTGTGAATAATTAAATATAAACGTTTAAACCGTCCCCCCTTTGCTCTTTTTAACAATTTAACATGAACATTTAGAACAAACTACAAACATTAGAAGCATCAGTTGAGTTCGTTCAGTGCTTTTGTTCCACTTTTATCTACTCAACTTGACTCGAGTCTACTTGACTTGACTCAAGCCAGAGTTAAGCCAACCACTTGCAGGTTGCACGTGTTTGGGAAACGAGGCAATATTCCTAGATATATCCCACATTTGATTTTTCAAAAATAATGTACGCAGTTAATGGTTAATAATAGAAATTGAAAGAGAAACACAAAATACAAAATACGAAATACACTATAATCACTATAATTGTTCAGCATTATACCTTCTGCACTACAACTTGTTGGATCTACTAATAGTTTAATCTTGAGTGCACCAGAAACTAAAAACTAAAAACTCAACTAGAAAATGGAAAATACAAGTTGATGGAGCTACGCATAAATCTAATTGACGTTATTACTTCATAACGCTTCATAATAGATACAGAAAATAGCAAACGGAAAACAAACAAACGGAGAGGATTAAAGTGCGTGTCTATTATTTTACACACTACACTTGCTGCCTCTGTTTCAGTTTCAGTTTTTGAGTACAGATACATAACTACATAAATACTTGTGCGGTGCGTTGCGGTGAAGATTTTTCTGCTGTCTGCTGTCTTTCGGATGAAATTGCAAGCGGTAGCAGTTTATTTGTAAACCGCGTGCTCTTGTTATTTTTTGTTGTTTGTTTTCAGGTTTGTGAATAAAGTGTAGATTGTACGTTGTACATGTGCGATAGATATGCAAATAGTGTGCGTGCAGGGAAATGCTGTCATATTATGACATGATGCTGCGTGCTGATCCTAATGCATTCTGTTTGTAGTGAGTATCAGTAGTGAGTAAACAGAAACAAATAGAAAACAGAAAACGGAAAAGCCATGTGCTCTGAATTTCCAATTGGAATTTTGAATGAATAAAATAAAGTGTACATAGAGTGAAATTTTACCAGTAGGATTCAAATGGGAGTAGCTGGATGGATTTCTCATTCATTCATTCAATATTCAATGTGTTTGGTATTCAGTGTTCAGTGTTTAGTGTAATCGCATTCATATTCTGTGAACTGTTATGAATAATAATGACCATGAAAACCAAAGTGATCCCCTTCTCCTGGAGAACTTTTCTCTTCCTCTTCGTCCTCACAGTCATCGTCACAGTCTTGGACGCAACAGCAACAACCACAGCAACAACTCTCACACAATCCCATTTCGGTTTGTTTACTTTTCTTTTACTTTTACTTTTAAGTTTTATCTTTCAAATTCTGTACCCTTTAACATTTAATTTTGTGCCATCGACAGCGAACTTAAACTAAAGTTGGAAAACCGGCGACTGGTTTGTAAATATTTTGAACGGCGTTGAATTAAATTCTTTTTTCTTGACAAATCAAACATTTTGAATCCGGTTTTAAGGTTCATGAATTCTCATACATTTTATCTGGAATCTGGAATTCACTGGAATTCTACACTCTACATTCCACACGTATCAAAACTCAAAATATCACCTATTGAGAACAAAATAACATGTGAAAGGGACAAACAAACAGTTGATTACTCACCCATCATACGCGTGTGTATTGTATTGTATTGTGTATCAAATGTAAGAGATAGAAAACAGACAGATAAAAAAATACGAGGGCAAATGAACTGACGTCTAAAGTTCGTCATTCGTCATTCGCTATTCGTTGTTATGTTAGTTTATCACAATTCCAATTACGTTTTTAAAATCATATAATCAGAATTTTAAGTTTAAATAATTTACTACACTGGACTCTTATTTGTCATTTGTCATTAAACTTAACAGTAACCGTAAATTCTCAGTTTCAAATGTTCAGTGTTTGGAAAATAACAATAAAAACGTAATAAAACTAAAGATTATTTTGTACAGTTGAGAGTGGAGATTATAGATTTTTTTTATATCTGTTTCTCAGGTTTTTACATGAGTCAGCTGAATTTGATGTTCAAATGTTCATGTACAGTGAAAATTCTAGAAAATCATCTGTCGTTCATCCACTGTCCATTTTCTGGTGCTTGATTTCAACGCCGTTTGATTTAATGGAATAAAATCAAGTCGAGTTGAGTCACTGAGCTTAAAACATTGAGCCCATTGAGCAATAATTTTGTTCCTGTGAAAACGTTGTTGTTTTGCGTTGTGTTATGTTGTGATATTTTGATACAGCTTATTTATTACGTTTTTGTATCATGGTTATCCTAATCATTATATTATGATATTATGATTACCAATCCAAACTCAAAACATACAAAATACATAAAAGTATTATCTTTTCCCCTGTGACTAAACAGAAACAGAAACAGAAACAGAATGAGGAGACACATTCGTCAGCACTTTACGTTTGAATTTTGAATGTGTATTTTACACTTTATGCTTTATGTCCATCGTAAAATTATCAGGGAATTTAAATCATAGGCGTAATCACACACTCCTTTTTTATACCTATTCTCTTTCATTTTGATGTTCATGCTCATGTTCATGTTTATTTTCTGGTCTGGTCTGGTCTCATCAAAAGAAGACTATAATCGTAAAAATTATGAATAATCCCAGCCGATGATAAATCCCATCCAAATAATTCAAAACTCGAAACAATTGAAACCACCACTTTAATGTTAAGGCTGAAACAACAAACAACAAACAACAAACAGCAAACAGGGAAAATTTTAATACAAAATACAAATGCTCTAAACTCTAAACTCTAAACTCTAAACTTTTGACACTTTTGTTTTGACTATATGCAATAAAATTGTGTAGAAAGATGAAGAAAAGGCCAAAAAAGAATTTGCATTTTTTCTCCATTGTACACAAAACCCAAGTGATATTTTGACAGTTTCTTTTCTGCCTTCTCTGCTGGTTGTCTTTGTTGGTGTTGTTCTCTTTGTGTTGTTGTTGGTTTAGCTGGGAACCAGTCATTAAATGTTAAATTTTGGATTTGAATTTAGAATCCGAGTGGATAATTTATTTGTATGGATAATGGATAATGGACGGTGGATAAATTTATTCATGATTATTATTATCATTTTCATACGGATTGTCGTAGATATTTTATTCTTTATGACACGTCAGGAAATTAATGACCTTTATTTATGATTATGATTATTGTTATTGTGCGTACATTTTACATTCTAAACTTTACTTTATGTATAAAACGTCATAGATGTCTACTGTCTTGTTCCTTGTGTTTACACATCCACAGTTCAAAACTACTGATATTTACATGATGCACGTAGTTTTTATGTACAGGGCAGGACAAAACAGAAGACATAACATTGAATAACGAGACAGGAGATATTAAAACATTATGTATAAATATAAACATTAAACATTAAACATGCTCAGTTTTTGCAAATGATTCCAGATTCGAAACTCGAGACTCGAGGGCTACTTGTTTGTTGGTTGTTGCTATTTGTCCACCTCCATTCTCAATGGTACAGCTTCAGTGTTAGCGTCCATTAAAATCGCCATAAGTATTATGACCATCATTATTATTATTATTATGAGGATGAGGAAAAAGTAAAAAGTGTTGCTGATGCAGTTGGAACTTTGAATTTTCTAACCACTTTTAGCTACGTTTTACATTTTACGGCCTGTAAACTCCAAAATCCAAACTCGGAGCTCACAGTGAAAAAGAATGGACGACCCCGTACCTTCCAGCTCCCAGCTTCCAGCCTCTTTTCCTCCTTGCTTTTATCTTGTCTCTTTGTGCTAATAGTAAGTGCCAAGACTCAAGGCTCAAGGCTCAAGTTTAAATTAAACTCATGTCCACAGCCACAATACGAGCCAGAGCCAGAGCCAGAGCAAATGAGAAAGAAATAAAGAAAGAAAGACGGGAGCTGTGCACATTTTTCCCTGTAGTGTGCATTTGTTCATGTTAACACTGCTAATAACTAATAAAACAGGATGTTGGGAGCCTCTTCCTTTTCTATGTCAAGAGTAGAGCGTAGAGCGTAGAGAAGAGTGCGTGTAGTTTTTTTTCTACTGTACTGTGTGCTGTGCTGGCTGTGTTGCGTTGTGTAATCAGATGTGAAATGGTGTGTCATGAGAAATGTTAATTGCCCATTTTATGTTCACCATTCTGTCCATTTCCATCCACTTTTTACGCTTATTCTCCCAATGTTACTTTTCATGATCATGATCACGACCGTGTTCATCTTCATGTTCCTGCTGCTCCTTCTTTCTGGTGTTCAGTGGGTTCTGGTTCTGGTTCTGGATAGTCTTCTGGTTTCTGGAGTACAGAGTGAAGATTGAAGAGTATGGAGAGTGGAGAGTGGATAGAAAACGTGTAGTTGGTTTTCTTGTTTATTTTTGCCTTGGGACTTGAGAGCAGAGGTGAGAAAATGAGAAAGAACAAGAAAGGGAGAGAGAGAGTGAGAGGATTAGGTGACAAAAAGTACAAAGAAAATGAGGTGGAATCCCGTGTGAAAAACAGCAGGCAAACACGAACAACACTGTCCAAATTCTACATTCTACACTCAAATACACACAAATACACACAAATGAGAATAGAGCAAAGCCACAGATGAGACGGAATTACATTCTCATTTCTATCCGCTAATGTTTGCAGTTCAGTTCAGTTCAGTTCTCTTGCACTTCTAATGGCTCTCCTTATTCTTTACTCTTTACTGGAGTTTGGAGTTTGGAGTTTGGAATTTCCTAATAAGCCATTGCACTGACTTGCATTACCTTGCACCACATCCCATCACATTACATCACATTGTCTAATCAGTATAATGAACTAATGAATGTGGAGTGAAATGGAGCGCAGAATGTAGATTCGAGGGAGAAGAAATGCGACAACTTTTGTTCCTTTGTCCTTTGACAAGTTGATGAGTAAATGAGCATGTCCACGGGATGAGATGAGAAAACATGTAAAATGAGTCATTTGCACCGGATTTGTATATGCACAAAAGTTGGTGGAGATGCATTCAAATTACAATTACAATTCCAACTCGAAACTTCCAACTGCCAACTGTGACTCCATTACAAATCCCAAGTAGAACGAAGTAGAATGAAAAAAATGGAGAAGCAGTGGAAATAGAAAATAGAACAAAGGGATAAAGAAATTCTTTGTTGGTCAGCATCTTGAGGATTAGAAAAAATCTTGTGTATTTTCTTTACTTAAGCTTGTAAACTTGTCTCATTTCATTCTTTACAAATGGGAATGAGTGTGAAACGACATGAGATTTCAGTTTCATGCTTCGTGCCCTTTTCTCTGTTCTGTTTCTATGTGCTTTGGTCACATGTATCTACAATCTACAATGTATAATGTACAGTAATATCACAGTTGAATGCATTTCTCTCTCTCTCTCTCTCTTTCGCTGGTGTTAAATTCTCATCCGGATGCAAAAACTAACTACTAACTACAGCTTTTACAAGTCAACAGGCAACACTCAACACTCAAACGTGAGCCGTGCAATTCCAATTTGAGTGACGGTGGAAATTTAGAATTTAGAAATGTGGCAAAAAATATTACTTTTTGCGCCTCAAATCTAAAATGGACCAGTTGATACTTGCAGTTTTTTGCCCTTTGCAATTCTCTCAGGTTTAGGTTCAGTTTTGGTATTCGTGTTTAGCTAGCGAATACAAACTGCGGACTGCGGACCGCACCCATTTTCATTTTCATTTTCATTTTTTTTTTTTGCTCATTTTCTGTCCGTCCATCTGTCTGCATTCAGTGTTCAGTGTTCAGTGTTAATGCAGACTTTGGGTCTGGTCTGGTCTGGTCTGGCGTGAGAAAAGCATAAAATTGGTAAAGGAAGGAAGTGGAAATTGGATCTGGTTTGGTTTGGTCTAAGGTTTTTGTCTCTTGTCCTTTTTCCATGTGCAAAATCATCGGGACAAATGGTTTTTTTGCACGTGGTTTCATGTTTCTTGTGTGAAAAGGGAAAAGTGAAACGGAGGAAATATAAAAGTTGCAGCTTAACACTGAATTTTTCAATCGCCGTTCCTACCACAAATTTCATCTTCTAGGGGGAATGGTTTGTTAGGACGTAGAATTTTCAAACGGAGTCAAAGTCGCCCAAATTTTTCCACTAAAATCTAGAATCTAAACGCACTGACTTGAAAAACTGGACTTAAATTTATTTAATTCATCTTCAGGTTGATCATTCGAGTCTTTTAATAAATATACACATGAAATATGAATTATAAAACATGAGACTCTGGTTGTCCGCATGCTCAACTTGAATTAAAACGCATAATTTTATCACGAGTTGTCCGACTGTTTTTGTTCTTTGATCCTTTTAGCACGTTGCTATTTACTATTTACAAATCAGAAACACACGCATCTTGTCCTGTCTTGACATGCCATGTCATGAGATTCATCTCTTATTATTGAATTCACACCACTTGGCTCGTCTTGGCTTGGCCGGGTGCATGACTTTACTATTTATTTACCTAACCATTTACAACATATACAATGTACAATGGCAAATTCACAACATTAGCCGTGTATTAAATATTATCGTTAATCGTGAATCGTCATGTAGGGATTTTGTACAGCAAGTTGTGAGTTAAGATACGTAATAAATGTGTAATGTTTAGTGTGTAATAGTGATGGCAATGGCAGCTCAACTCAGCTCATCTCAGCTAATGCACTATCCACGTTTGTTTTGTCTGTGTAAACAAAAGATGGATAATAAAAATAAATAAAATACAAAATACAAAATACAAAATACAACATGTACAATTTACACTGTGTACAAAATGTACAAAGTACACAAAGTAGAAACAGAAACAGAAATAGAAAATAACGTATGAAATGTGACTTCTCTCTTGTTTTATTCCCAGATGAAAAATGTGCTCATGTGCTGATGAAAAAGACCTTGAACTCCAATTTCCATTTCATTTCATTTCGTTTTCAGGTTCAACTTTCTTCTCATCCTTTTTCAATCTTTTATAAATCATTTCAATCCCCTTCCATTCCATTTCGTTTCATCATCAGCATCATCGTGATTTGTTGATAGCTGCACGCTGGAGTTTGTAGTTTGTAGTTTTTATTTTGTAATCAACTGGATTTGAACACAGTCTCAAACATCCAACTGATTTATTTTGTATCACATTACAAAATTACAAAATTTGTGCATCAAAAGGAAATTCCATTTCAGTAACAAGGACAAAACCACAATCATCAAACTCCAATCAGAATCAGAATCCGAATTTTGAGTAGAATTTCATACCGTCAACCGTGTGTCTTACATCACAAAGAATTATTTGTGAATTATGGACTATGGATTTTGGATCATGCACAAAATTATTTACGTACACAAAACCTATATGTTTGTTTTTGTTCACTTTTATTCCAAAGGCAGAGTCAAAGTCAAAGACGATATTCAATATTCAATATAAATGCAGAAAATATGAACAGTTTGTTGTTTGTTCTTGGAACTTTGTGAACGTTAATGAAAAGCCAGTGATTTTTGCCCAGTATAGAGTAGAGTTTAGAATAATAATAATAATTATGTGCATATTGCAAATGACTCTGTTTGGAGTTTAAAGTTAGAGAAAAGTTGAAAAAAATACATATGACATCACAGAACAAAACAGCACAGCATAAAATTTGCACATAAAGAGAATAGGAGAAAAAATAGACAATTTCAATTTCATCTTCATTTATTTATGTATGCAAAAGGGAAAAGGTGGAATGAAGCACCTTTTGTGCCTTTTGTGCCATATTTTATACAGTTGAGAGGAGGATAATGAGAATCTTTTCGCATGCACATCATGCACATTCTCCTTTTTCAGCTCAGTTGGAAGTTGAGAATTGAGAATTGGAATTGGAGTTTTTGTGCACAAGCTCAAGCACAAGCACAAGAAATGTTTCCGTGTCCAATCCAAACCAAAGCAAAAGTCCAAACCTCACTCCTCTGCAAAATATGATATAACACAATAAAATAAAATACAATGAATAATAAAAGAAATGGCATTGTGTAAATATTGTGCATTGTGCAATATGAAATTTGCAAATGTTCAAATGCTCAAATGCTCAAATGTGCAAGTCAGCCCAGTCGAATCCAATCTCATCTCATCAAATCTTGACAAGTCCTCGCCGCATTTTCATATTTACTTTGTATCATCATGATCATTATGCAATTCTGTGTAAAATCTGCATTATTGCAGGCAATTTGCAATTTGTACGAATATATTCGACAGCTAAACAGAAAATTCATATTCATTTTCATCTGAAGCAAGATGAATCATGTTTAAAAATGTACAACTGATACCTAATAATAATAATAGTAATAATAATAATAATAATAATACACAACACACATAATCTTGTGCTTGTAATTTTTCTCCTATGTTTTCTGAACGTGTAGACTGTAGTTGGCCTGTCCAGTGCAGTTTAATTTAGTCAAGTTGAGATGAAGAGTCAGAAAAAAATAGATGCAATGATCAATGTTAAAAGTTAAAGTTGGGGGGTAAAATAAGATGTACCATTGCACCGTCGTTGTCTTTATTTACCAAAGATATTATATACAAGGAAAAAACATAACATTGAGTATTGAGTGTTGAGAGTTGAGTGCTGAGGTGTAAAGGCGTAAGTGAGTTGGGCTCGAAAAACACATGAGTAAGGAGCATGCAGAGAAAAACATAAGATATTAACGTAAATAAATGTAGACTGTATTGAAAATTGAAATTAAATTTTGAAGGTGAATGTCAAACTGAGAATCGCAGTTTACACTTTACAATCCAAAATTCACTCGAGTTTTCTGTTTCTCATACTCAAGTCTCAAGTCGTGGCGCTGCATAAAATTGCGACTATAAATATACAAAACCTAGTCTCTAGTCTCTACACTCTACACTCTACAAAGTACAAGTGCTGCATAATAATAATAATAATGTATCCTCTCAAACTCATACAAAATGGACAAGGAAAAACCTTGTTTTCATCCATTTGCATTTTGCATCCACATTTCTACACTCTACACTTTATTTGCTATTTGTCTGCAAGATATTTACACGATAGTTATTACTGATTATAGTTACTTGATAAATTAGTGTGTGAAATCCTCGTACTTTGTACTTTGTAGTGTTTTACATGCTGTTTGATCCTACAGTATTTTAATTTAGTCCAGAGTCAAGTGTCGAGCATCGATTGCGCGTTAAATCTACGAAGTGCAAAGTACAGAGTCATGAAACTATTTAATAATATTCCATTTGGCTCCATTACCATTTTTTATTTCGCTCGTTTGGTTTACACTGCAGTCTCGAGTCTCGAGTCTCGAGTCTAAAATCTAAAGTCAATTGAGTTTATAAATAAACAGATTGAAAATGCACAGCGAAACCCACACAAAATCCATCTTCTTCTTCCCGCTGGATTGAACTGATATCAATTTGTGCAATGTTCAATGTAAAGTGTATATAAATAATAAATATTATGCAAAAACGCAGTACCGAGTACCGAGTATCAAGTATCAAGTATCGAGGACAATAAGACGTAAATCTGGAGTCAAATAAAAAAATGATGTAGCGCGGAGTATCGAATGTCGAATGTCGAATGTCGAGTGTTGAAGCATAGGAAATAACAAGACGATGATAAAGAATCTTGTTTGGCTAATGGCTGACAGCAGCTTATTCAAGTCATTATCGTCATCTCTCATTTTTATTCTCGTCTCCATCGTCAGTTTGTGCAGTGCAGTGAATGAATGAATGAATGCATAAATAAAGAAATAAACTGAATGCACTACACAAGATGCACAATAAATAAATAAATAAATTGGATTTGCAACCAACTTGCTTTTTTTCCTCGTCCTTTTCATATTTGTATTTTGTATTTGGAGGTTCTTGGCTTTGGTCTTTTTCTATTTCTTTCCCTTTGAAACTGCAGTTGTTTTGTTTTGTTGGCTCTGGATTTTGAATTTGAATTTGTATTTTGTATTCTTGTTCTTGTTCTCCTTTTGGTTTTGGTTCTGGTTGGACAGAGCGAGTAATTGTAATTGTAATTGTAAGACGTAACTGGTGTAAATCTTTCTTTTGGCACTGCTATTTTTTTCTCCGTCCTCTTTTTCTTCTCCGTTTTATTGCTGGTGTTGGCTTTAGTGTTAATGATCTCGCATCTCTCAGCTCCCTTCTCCATTCTCTGCTCACCATTTTCCATTATCCATTTTCCATGGTCTGTGCACCGCACCACAGCACTTTGCTGTGTTTTGTGTACTGCGTTTTGTCTGTTGTGTTGACGGGTAAAATAATGATAATGAAATATCAAAGAGAGCATAATTTATAATGCTTTCATGGGCCAAAGTAATGAGAATCGACTATCTTAATTTCTGATCAGTCAACTGCCATTTAAATTTACATTTTCATTTCCAGTTGAACCAGAAAAACAGCAGAGCGTCCGTTTTCCCCTTTTCATACGGCTCTGCCTTTTTCCTATGTGCAATGTACAATTGACAATGTAAAATCTACAAACTACAAACTAGAAAGGCTGTAAAGGAAAATGTTAAGAGTTTTGAGTTTAGACTTTTGAGTTGTGAATTCCAGGTGGTTGAAAAATCCGCAGTAGGACTTTCATTTGCTGCACTGCCCTGCATTAAAACATGTAGCTCTGGTTTCTCATTTCCCATTAACATTTCTGGTATACCAGCGTAGATACTGTTTGCATTTTGAATGCAGTGAAACTTAAAGGGTGTTTTGTTTTTCTCTACATGATTTTGGCGTCACCCGTCTTAAATATTCAATGTAAAATATACGCATTTCTTTTTAGCTACAGCACAAGCTTGCGTTCTTGTTCTGTTTAATTCAGATCCGGAATCTAGAATCTAGAATCTGGAGTGTGGAATGTGGAATGTGGAACAGATTAAAATCAGTGGAAATGTAAATAAGAATGCATGCAAAGTGCATGGATATGAAATTCCAAGTTGTAAAACATTCACTCTGTACTGTTCTTTGCTCTGGGTTC
Source organism: Sminthurinus aureus (assembly GCA_034698265.1). Classification (NCBI taxonomy): domain Eukaryota; kingdom Metazoa; phylum Arthropoda; class Collembola; order Symphypleona; family Katiannidae; genus Sminthurinus; species Sminthurinus aureus. Next base: position 716 of record JAQGBH010004467.1, on the reverse strand, counting down.
GGTGCTCTGTGAAAATTTAGAAAAAAGAACGGAACACGGTCAAAAATGTAAAGTGTACAGAATAAGATGCTCGCCATTTCCTAGATATTTCTGTTTCTAGAAAATTAAACGTTAGACTGTCCTCTTGCTTCTTCTTGAATATTTTTGCTCAGCAAATGTCCTATGTAAATAGTGTGTAGATTTTAAAATCTGATTTGAGAACTTATTACACAGTGGATTTTTCTCCTTGATTTGGTCTGGTCTCCGTTTGACGTGAGATTTCTCAAGTATTAATTAATACATTAGAATCTAGAATCTAGATTCTAGATTCTACAGCCTCTCCTTATCATCTGATTCATCTGAAGGAATTAGAGCGCCTACTGTTTATATTCAAGGAGACAAAAATGATCCAGCTATATGCTAACTATTTTGCACGCGTACACTTCATAATAAATCATAAAAAAAATAAACGGCGTTACACTCCACCATACATGTACGATTTTCAGCTTCACTTTTCCTTCTTGTGCCTTGTTTTGCTGGTGTACTGCGTTCAAAGTACCAAATACAAAATAGCAAAGGGCAAAGGAAAGGTACTGCGTAGTTGCTACGGACAACGGAATACGGACTATGGATAAGTAAAGAGTAAGCAGGAGGGAATATGTATGCACAATAAATAGACTGTAGAGAGAGCAAAAACTAATTTCACGTGATAGGATTTACGATTTGTTTTTGTGAGC
>JAQGBH010004466.1:0-16691 GCA_034698265.1 Sminthurinus aureus | reverse complement strand
GATATTTTTCAATTCTGTTGACTGCGGTACCTAGTTCCATGTAAGAACTTGGTACCGCAGTCAACAGAATTGAAAAATATCCATAAATAAGCCCGGAAGAGCGTGCACAAGTTTACCGGGTAACACCGATCAAAGTGCTGCAGAACCCGCAAAAATTGACCGACCGAAAAAATTCCAATGGGAATAATCTATGGGCTACCAGAGCAAAAAGTTTAGCCCATAAAACCAGCTTTTTGGAGATGAGTGGAATTTCATGGCCGGAAGCTGGGATTTGGATTCATAGCTCTCAGAGAAAATTTAATTAATCGTAAAGATTTTTTAATCGAAGATCAACTGTTTAATTAATCGTCCAGATATGTTGTTTTACCGCACAGGCGGCGCAGGCGGAAAGGGGACTTGGGGTGCTTATGGATCGGAGCTTGCGGAAGGAGTTGCGTCCTTGGACTATAAAGATCCTAATTATGACTCAGAATCTTTAGACAACGGTGACATTCAATTGAAGGCGATCATTCCAGAGTTAACAGATGAAGAGATCCAAGTATGTATTCTATATTTTATTAAAAATGAACCCAACTCAATTTATAGTACAATTTATATATTATGTAATAATATGTATAATGGAATCAGAAATAATAGCAAGAACAATTATAAATGTTTGGTTTCATTATTCAATTTTCAGAAACAAGTCGAGGGAATCATTTTAGAATATTTTGAACATGGAGATGTTCATGAGGTCCTTGGTGCTCTCGACGAAATACGTATTGGAGACAAGAAGCACAAGGTTTGTTTATATTATATATATATATTTACGTACATTTAGTCTTGAATTCAAGTTTTTATGGATATAATAATATTATTGTATTATGAAAGTTGTCTGTGTTTATATTGGAAATGTGTTCTACTTGTTTTTATATGATGATAACAAAGTTATTATTTATTTTGGTTTTAGGTGATTGTCATTGCGGTTGAAGCTGCAATGGATCATAAACCGTCACATAGAGAGATGACCTCTGTATTGATCTCAGACTTGGCCGAAGAAATGGTCTCTTCGGAAGACATAGCCAAAGGTAGAGAGATAGAAAATTTATCTGTAATAATAATTATCTCACCAGAACAGTCTTTATTTACTTTTTGTGATATCTATTGTATTTATACAGTATTAGAGACTGTCTGGTAGATATGAATTTTAGAGTAGAGTAGTAGTAATGTTGTATTTGAGTGCAAAGTGTTTTATTTTCTTGAGAAAAATTAAAATTCTCCAAAAAAAAAAAACCAAAATATGTCAATGTAGTGTAGATAGTAAATTTTTAGACTTGTAGTACATATTTTTTGTTAGAATACATGTATTATTATTTTTCATTTTGGTATAATTTATAATATAATATCTTTTATATTCATAGGGTTTGAGGTTCTCTTGGTTAACTTACCCGATCTTATTCTTGATGTCCCGGAATGCGCAATCATTTTGGGCAACTTTATTGCTCGTGCTTGTGCCGACGACTGCTTTTCCGTGAATTTGGTCCATTCATGGAAAGAAATGGCACAAACTGAGCAAGCAAAGTAAGTTTGTTTTTACAAGTTTTTCTATTTCTTATTCATATATCCTTGAATTAAGAACTTTTTATTTTGTGAGAAATTAGAATGATAGTTTCATTAAACATAATAATATATATAATATTTTCAATGACATAATTGGTTATTAATTGGTTATTTTACATTTTTTTTGTTAAATAGGGAAGCGCTTACACATGCAGAAATTTTGCTTAAAGATAAAGTTGGTATGTTACGATTACATAATGTCTGGGGGGTGGGGGGTGGAAGTCAACCCGTTAAAGCTCTTTCTCGTCGAATTTATATGCTTCTTGAGGAATACCTTTCTTCTCAAGACACGACTGAAGCTGCACGCTGTCTGCGTGAATTGGAGGTGCCACATTTCCATCACGAGTGTGTGCGAGAGGTAAAAAAATGCATTTTTTCTATTCCAAAATATAATATGTACTCATGTAAAATGTGAAAGTAAGAGACGAGAATGAGAAGAATGAAAATATAAAATATACAATTTCAATAATAGAATGAAAATATACATAAATTCCGCAATTGAACTTCAAAATAAAATATAAAGAGTAAAAAGATCTTAGAAATTATCAGAGTATACAATAAATGAAATCAATTTACTAGTAATAATGATAAATTATATAGTATCATGTAGTTTCATATAATTATCCTAATTGAAACCTTAATAATTCAACTGTAATTCCTATTCCTTGTTTTATAGGCCATTATTATCGCTGTCGAGGCGATGGCGGAGCCGGTGGAAGATTCTATCTGTCGTCTTTTGAAGTCTCTCTTTAACTCATGTTTGATTACACCAGATCAAATGAATAGAGGCTTCTTAAGAGTATTTGATCAAGGTTCGAAATAAAATACAATATTAATTACTAATTAGTTAATAAGTATGGTAATTTATAAGTACTAATGCATTTGAGTTTGTGTCAAATAGATGCTAATTATTTTTATGTATGCGTATATAAATTTAGATTTGCCGGATTTGTGTATTGATGTGCCAGCAGCATATGCTCTTATTGATCGTTTTGTTCTTCGAGCTCAGAGGCATGGCTTCATTACTGACGGTAAGTTTTTTAGTCCATAAAACATCTATCCAAGTTAATTCTATTGGAACCACAAAATTAATTACTTTCTCGAATATCATATTATTTAGTGGGCATAAAATGTAAATACTGAAAAAATACCATGTAAGACTAATATATTATGTATTTCTTTCTAATTCAAATAGAAGTTGTTCGTCAAGTTCCAAGTCGTGGACGAAAACGATTTGTCTCTGAAGGCGACGGTGGACTTGAGAAACCAGTCAAGCTTGATGGCATCCTCGCTAATTAGCTCTATATTAAATTCCTCGCAGGACCGGATGTTGTGTAATCATCAGAATTTTGAATGAACTGGCTCGACCTCATCTATTGAAAGGACTTATTTACAAAATGGACTTAGAAAAACAGGAGACACTTCTCTACCCTATCTTATATTATTTGCAACTATAATATATAATATATACTCGACGACGAAAATAGTAAAAAAAAAACAAAATTTTTTTTGTGTGTTTATTTGATGTTTCAACGCAAGGATACATTTGACTGTAGTATGTAATAATAATAATAATTCTTGTAAAACCAAGAATTTTAGGGAGAAAACTGTAGTTCAGCTATTTGTACTGCAATGTTTGAACTATAAGTAATAATGTATTATGAATAACCATATTATGTGTAAACGTAAGTTAATATTGATATTTAATGAAAAGTAAGAAACATATAATATACAATAATAATATATTATTATTATATTATTCACATCTTGTCATCATTTCCACCTCCTCAGTCAAAGGGATCTTGCCTGGAATTGACTTAAAGAGACCAGTGAGATTACATATTAATATTACAATTTACAAACAAACAAAAAAGTACATTACTCTTAGAATATTATAATGTATAGGTTGATGAGTATAGAAATTTGTGGAATGAAACCTGGTCTCTCAATTCTCTCAATATAACAAAAGAAATAATGTTTCCTCTCTCACTTTTTATCATCAATTTCATTATTACTTATTACAGTTGTCAGTATATTATATTGTGAATTGAACCATTCAAAACAACATAACTGTATATGATAATACTACAATGTTATAATAATAACAAAAGAATAAATCCGATGAATTCAACTTAATTATGAAAATACATATATACAATATAACAAAATATATTGCTAGTAGTAGAGAAAAACAGTACTATATTTCCCGGTTATTATAAGAATTATATATAATGTACTACTATATATATACACATATATATAATAAGCTACCAGTTACAATCTCTAAAATACGTATAAAAACAGTTTAAACCTATTATTATCTATCTATATAGTCAGAAAAAGCATTTTGAAGCAGCAATCATGAAAAAATCACGATTAGAAAAAAACACATTATTCTATAATACATTAATACCTACAAATTATAATATTTGTACAACTTTTACCAAAATCAAACGTGTGTAATATATAATATATATTATACATATATTATATGAATTTTGTATGTGCACATACAAAACACAAACAGTCAGGACAAAATTTTCCATTTTTTCTTCTATAATTATAATATAAAGTAGTAGAGATATTGTAAGTTACTATATATATACTTTACACTGTTTTGTATTACATATGCTATACACATACGTACTTCACTTTCCAACAGCCTATGTACAACAGCCTCTACATTATAGAACTGTACAACCTATAGTGCTTTTACATAATCCCCTTGTTTTACTACTGTGTTATATATCATATGTATGTTGTTCTAGTATATATTATTATAATTGAAAAGAAAGGTGTAAGGGATTTCAGCCATAATGATGATTATATTATGAAAGGTTTTTTTTTTTACTTATTTAAATGGAAAAGAAAGAGGAAAACAAAACACACGTATATATATATAGATATGAAAATTTGTAGTTCAATTTTTTGTTTTCAATGAAGTTTGAAAGGATATAGAAAAAGGAAAAACAATTTTATAATGTATGAAGTCATCGTGTATTCTTTTTTTTTACATGGAAAAGGAAACATATTTAGGTATATATAGACATATGATAATTAATTAAAATTAATTTATTATTTGTTGAGCATATACATACATACATACATACATCTGGGGAAAGGAGTCTATATAAAATCTACCTCGTTCAAAAAGTTTGTATACAAAATACTATTAGTATAAACTATACATAAATGATGATGAATTCACACCAAACTATATATTCTATAGTTGTTATTACGTACTATACTAATTAATTATATTATTATTAAGTGTTATAGGCGAGCGAGGAGAGATATAAAAATATAAACTTACATAAATATATATATATTATTACCCAAAAGTACTATATACAGCATATGGAAATCAGGAAAAAGAACCCACATATATTATACATAAAATATATCATTATACAGGCACATTCATTCATATAAAATATATTATGTAATAATCATTTTAGTTTACAACTAAGACTATATATATGTACTGTTTTTGACAGCAAAAATAAGAAGACAGAACGACTTTAGTTTGATACATTATATGCTAATCTTTTCGTTAATTTCGTTTAGTACTACTACAAATAAATGTGAGAGAAAAAAGGAAATTAAAGTCTCCTTTTTTCATATCCTCGTTTTGTTTTTTTTTTGTTTTTGGTGTCAAATGCTAGTGATGGTAAAATATAAATGGTATGGATAAGAAGACTAGAAACACATATTATAGTATAAAGTTAATATATATATATATATATACAACATGATATATGTTCAACTACCATCAAACAATCTCGATGTTTACATTGTCAATACATAATAACATAATATTAATATACTACAAATATATATTGTTATGATTATTATGACTCTGGTTTGGAAATATTTTTTTTGTTCTCGGTCAAAGAGAGGACCAAACGGTGTTCTTTTTTCATTAATGTATGCTCATTTCAAATGTTTTAGCAGCACATAATATGAGTGTTATAATGAGTGGTCTCAATAATAAAAAGATGCAATTATGGCTTCTCAGTATGAAAACAGGACTAATTTGTCAATACGCTTCTTTTCGTTGCATTCATTTCTCAAATAATATAAAATTGTTGAAGCACCTATAAATGACTATACTCTATACCAGCATGACATAATATACGTATGGGCATACATAGATGTAAGTGTGTTTATGCGAATTCATTGTCCACACTAGACTAGAAGTTAAAACTTGGTGTTCTTCTAGTTTGTCCACGATTTAGAATTGATAAAGTTCACAATTCGATCTTGAACTTGTATGTGGTGTGTTCTCGTTGACACGGACAAAATAGCAGGAAAACGCTTAATAGTAAATTCTCTGGTTTACCTGGTTCTCTGGTAAATTCTCTGGTACTTTTTTACGTAGGGAAAAAACGTTCATAATTATTATTTGACCGATTTCAGTTCATTTTCTCGTCTCAGTGTAAATAATAGTTTCGAGTTCAAGGCTTGAAAAATGAGATGTGTAGAATAATTGCATTGCATATTAATTTTTCCTTCTTGCACACACCTTTTTGAGGAATTTTCAAAATGCAGGATAGTGCTGGAAATGTACGAATATTTATTGTACAAATGTATGCTGTTGTGATGAACTATTTCAAGGAGGAAGTTCAAGCATAAAATAAAAGTATAACACAAATATAAACCAGGTGCAGCATTGTCGAAACAAAGGGAATTTTGGCATCTATTTAACAATCAAAAGCGTCTCATTTGGTACAGACATGTTGTACGCCTCGTGGTTCGGTGACAAATCATGAGATGAGACTGTTGGAACTCTAAACTCCTAATTGAGGAAAAAGTCAGCTAAATATTCTTTTCGTCAATGAAAATGTGCACAATGTATAACGCTGTAGTAAATCGTATGAAATGAACTGGGTGAGTGCACAGACACAGTGCACAGAGTTTTACATTAATCTCTAAACTCTATCTCTCTCTCTCTGTCCAGCACAAAATGCTTCGAGAAAAAGGAAATAAGTATTTGGGTTTAGTTTTAGCTCAAAAATAAAGAGGAAAGCGGTTGAAAAATTACCTAAAAATCTACAGCGTAGTTTAAGTATTTAAATACAAACCACAAATCAGTAAAATTAGAAATTAGTATCCGGTGTTTTTCTCGATAATTAATTCATGCAAACCTGTTTATTCTGCAACAATGTAAATAAAATTTCCTCTGATAAAAGGAATAAATAACATAGCTCGTCGATTTTCCATGATGATGTGTGTAAAGTACTAAAGTACAGACTGTAAAATTGAAGTTTTTTGTTTTTATTTATGCTATGAATGCGAATTGCTATGCTACATAAATATATAGTGGCAACCGGATATGAAATACATGTACTTTTACTTTATTCAGGATAAAAACCGCAACATGCATCTATTTATGTATATTCTGCAAAATTTTATGGAATTATTTGAGTTGTATATATAATATATAATATATTGACTCAAAACTGCGCAGTTATTTTATCTAATGAGATTATTGTGTGGGGTTCGCGAATTGTGTAAAAAGTTTATGTAGTTAAGTATACTTTGTAAAACAACTAATTCATGGCAATACGAAACGAACTCTTGACGGAAACGATAAAGTATAATAAGATATTAGTCACATTTTCAATAATACAAAGTACTTAACAAGTATAAATAGAAAAGCGATCTACACAAGCAAAGCTGTATGTAATTCATATTGTAAGATATACATGCATAACCCATGACAAAGTCAAACCTTGCACAATTAGACCCATACTTAAAATAGAACGTGTTGGAAAAAATAGAAAAATCACACAGGAAATAGACATGTAGTAGATTTAAGAAAGAACGAAAGTCACATTTATTTATCTTTATTTTTTTTTGTTCCGTAAAAGTGGCTGTAAGTTGTAAGTGAGGATGCCAGTTCCCCTGCTTATATGTATGTGTTTAATTTTAACAAGAGCTAAAAACGAGACTAGAAGTTTAGATTTATTTTATACAACAATAACAATAATAGCAACAATAAGAAGGATCACATCTACCGTTTATCTATGTTCTATATTATAATGTATTTATATAGGTTTGCAGAATAATTTATTAATTGAACCCTCTCCAATGACAAAAAAAAACTAGGCTAAGCTTCTATTAAATTAGCGCGTTGCAAAAAAAACTAAACTGCTTTCTATTATTTTAATTCTCGTTTTCTGACACATAATATTATGTAATAGTAATATATATTCTGGTAATTCATTAATGTATCATAAGGTAAAAGACTGAAATTGATGTTTTTTTTTCACAAAAGGAGCATTACTTATTAATGTTACACAAGTACTTAGTGAAAATAACAATGGCAGTACATTTTTTTATGTAACAATTATGATATTATTATAAATATTAATATAACAGTTTGAATACATTATAGAATAAATGCACAAAAAAACAATAATAATGTATCGTGTGTATATATAATAAAGAATATTACAAATAAATCAGCCTGATTTTACGTGATAGCAAGTTTACGAGAGTTGAATTTTCTAAATAATATGTCTTGTTTTTATGGTATGTAACTATTATTTTTATGTAATCGTAAATCTTTGCTAACCTGAAACGTCAAGTACCTAAATACTACCAATATTGAATATTTGTGTATATATTTATGTGTGTAGTGTGTACCTTATTGTATGGGTGTAGATACGGAATCAAAAACAAAATGGCTAATTGTATGTAAGTATCCTTCTTCTTCATTTTTTTTTTCTTCTTCTCTAAGCTCAATAATCAATATATATATAACGTAATGGATATTCGGGTAATAACGTTATAAATCATCATAATAATTATTGTTATTATATTGAACCTTAATGGAGAAATAAAAGACGGCGGACAAGTAATTGTGTGTAGTTTTGAACATGTGATTAAATATATTATCAATATTATTAATGGTATTTTCTTAATTCTACACATTGTAGTTTTCATTTTTAAAACATTATACGCGTTGTTTATTTAATTTGTTTCTTGGTTTGTAGACGAAATTCTTTTAAACAAGTTTTCTGTTCTTCATTTCTTGATTTAACGTAGTTCCCATTTGGGCAGGACTTTTCGTCACAATAACACCAGCATCTTCTAGAGCTTTGATTTTATCTTGGGCACCACCTCGACCTCCTGAAATAATAGCACCAGCATGACCCATACGTCTTCCAGGGGGTGCAGTTAATCCAGCAATGAATGAAACTACAGGTTTACTAGTTGCCCCCTATAATAAAATAATTCAAAATTAAAGGACATATTGCTTATATATATATTTTATACAATTTACCTTGATTGTAAACACATAAAAAACCATCAGTAAAATTATTAAAATTAAAAATGATCATGGTACTTGTCACATGAGCGTGTTTAATTATTGTTAGTGTTAGTGAGAGTAAAAAAAAAACAGGAAATAGTAGTAGTAGGTCTTAGTATTCTATATATATATTCTACAAAAGTCATTAAAATACAAATTGAACTTACTGAATTGTGCTTAATTAAATATTCAGCTGCTTCTTCTTCAGCACTTCCACCAATTTCTCCAATCAAAATTATACCTCTAGTGTCTTTATCATTAAGGAAAACTTCTAGACAATCAATGAAGTTGGTACCATTAAATGGATCACCACCAATACCAACACATAAAGTTTGACCCAAACCAACCTATCATAATATAAAAAGACCATGATGAAAAACAGAATACAAAATTTCCATGAATGACAGATAGTCTATTTAGATTTCGACTATACAAATATTAGACGAACAGAGGGCAAGAAAAATGCATATACACAACATAGTATACACACTTAATGTTGAAATAATTATTAGTTACCATTGTAGTTTGATGGACAGCTTCATAAGTTAAAGTACCAGACCGAGAAACAATACCAATACAACCCTTTTGATGAATATGTCCTGGCATAATTCCGATTTTACACTAATAATGAAGAATAAAAGGAAAGCGTAAAATTACAATATATTGTAGAAATTAAACAGAATATTATAACACTGGAAATTTTTGTACATCTACAATACTTTGTACTTTATAACGAGTTTATATAACATGTACCATACATTGTACATAATATATAATATATTATATGTAGATCATTTATAGATAATCCTTTATAATTTCTACATACTTGTGATGGAGCAATGATTCCTGGACAGTTGGGACCAATCAATCTAGATTTATTTTGTCTGGTAAGTCGATGTTTGACACGCACCATATCATGTTGAGGTATTCCTTCAGTAATACATACAATCAATGGTATTTCGGCATCCAGTGCTTCAAAGATTGCCTTTGCTGAAAACAAGATCAAGAAAACATGATATTATTATACTTGTATATATACGTTTTAGATAATTCATTATAATTAAAATAAAAACGGATCCATAGAAAGTACCTTTTGTATTTTAAAATGTAACTATATACGTAAATAAAATCCTTTAATACATACCTGCTCCAGGTGGTGGAACATAAATAACGGTAGCATCTGCTCCAGTCTTTTCTCTTGCCTAAATATTTACAAGTTTATGTTTAAGTTTGAAGCGTACCAATACATAGCGTTACTTTGTAGAATATAATGAGAAAAAGTAGAAAAGCAATAATTATAATAATTGTAAATTACAAAGTATATATACATGGAATTTGAATCACGTTAAATAAATGCTAATATTGAATAGATATGTCCTTAAATGATTTTGTTCTTACTTCTGCAACAGTGTTGAATACAGGTAAACCTAAATGTTCTTTGCCTCCTTTTCCAGGACTAACACCACCAACCATTCTAGTTCCATATTCTATAGCTTGTTTGCTATAAAATCACAACAACAACAAACAAATTGTTTTATTTACATTGACATTTGACATTAAAATCATTCTCAGTTTCCCAAAACATAAAAAAACCTTTCTACAACACACAGCTTCAACATTTGACAATTTCTATTGACAGCTAAACATTTTATGTATAAAGTATATAGTAATCATAAACCAAAATATAGAAATATGAACAATCCAAAAATTGGGATACCTATGAAATGTCCCTTGTTTTCCCGTAAAACCTTGACATATCACTTTAGTATTAGAACTTAATTTCAAATTAGGTCGTGTGGCTGTATAACAAGACCTAGAAGGGAGCGGTCTTAAATAACTACATGATCCTGTAAAACAAACAAATGAAATAGAAATCAAAAATATATGATAATTAAGTCATACTTCATTTATATAACATGTATATTTTAAACATGCACACACCTTTCTTTAGAATACATAATTCAAACCATAAATTAACCTGTCTATGTATTAAACAGTGTACACTGTGTACTGTGTGTATTAAGCATTAACACACTACTTGTTTTATTTTTACTACATAATATTACTCACGCCAACACTTTTCTATAAATTACCAATGCTTAAGGAAAACAAAAATCCTACCAAAATTATAACCGTATAAAATATGTATCGGTAATATGAGTTTACTTATATAATTGTAATTAAAAGTTACCCAAGTTGCCAAGGCTCAATCCAATACGCTGAAGAGAAGCAGCCATACCTTTAAATTAATTAAAACTTAGTTTAATACACACACTATACACACACTTTCAAACTACCGTCTAATGAAATTAAAACAATGCTTGATTAAAAAATAAGGTGTACTTATATAATATTATTTGGGTTAAATATTCATTTAGTACTTACTGATCAAAGTAAACACGTATGTATTTATGTACTTTTGTATTCTTCGGGCTATGAGACTTCTGCTTCTGAATCTAGGCGCAATAAGTACACTAGAATTGGCAAAATCAGAGAGATGCCACTGACTATCGAAAAAAATAAATAGACAAAGTAAAATATTTAAACGATTTTAAATATCAACACAATTAATTTTTTACATTTATTTTGAAGTCTTTCATGTATAATTTATTATATATTTTTAATGATTTTGTGTAATCAAATAACCTTTAACCGTACATGATTTTTCTTCGTCAATGTTTGGTGTTTTGTGTAATCAAAGGAGAAGAACGTTTGTTCTTGTTGTCCTCGCGTTGAATTTCAGAGCCTGAGACCTGAGACTGAAATGAATTAACATACTTACTATGTAAATGACATTTAAATTCAAGAATACAAAAAAAAATAAACATTATTATTATTATTAGCCGTAGACATAAAAGTATAAGAAGCTGTTATCTTAGCATGTACTCTTGTCTAACAATTACGTTCTTAAATATACAGACATTTTTCAGTTACGCAAAACGCATAATATATACTGATATAGTTTGTTCTTGTAGTTGTGCGATCAGTGATCGCCGATCACACATATATGTACATATATATTATTATAGTGTAATTATTATAGTCTACAAACTTTTTGATGGTTAACTAATAGATATTTTTTTTTATAGTGCAGAATTATTCGATTAGATATTGTACACAATGAATAAAGCTATTTCTAGTGAAGTTGTGAGCTCACAGGTTCCAGGTTTGGTAAGTAGATATACACATATATTCATTTATATCAAAATTTAGAATACTAGATATACGTTTAAAAAATTAATTACAATTTTCTTTTAATCAATATTTTATCCAAAAAACGAGTGCATTTTTAATATTTTTCCAAAAGTCTTTATATGAATAAGTACATGTATGTATTGAGAACCTTGTACTTAGAGTAAAATAGGCGGCGAGTGGAATATAGGCGGCCGTTGGGCCCATATGTACATACATTATTAGAGATAGGCGACAGGAGAATATTATAGCGATTTTATATGTTCCGTTGAAAACTCTAAAAAAAATATTATTTATTGTTAATTGTTCATTAACTTTATTGAGATAGATATAGGATTACGGCACAAAACAAAATTTCTTTCCATTTCATTTGTTGTCGTGTATCACAGTTATCAAATATTATATTATATTACACATAACATTTTTTACTGTTTGTTGACGGTTATATATATACACTTTTGGCCTAATTCTATTCGTACGCTTTTAAATATCCACATTCCATCTTCTACTGAGTGTATGTTAAGTAATTAATTTGATTTATTGTTTTCAAAATGGTTTTGACGGAACAAAATACTAAACTTTATACACCTGACTCATCCTATAAAAAGGAGAAAAATCAGAACATTCAGGTTTTCGTCCGGGTGAGGTAAGAACTGTGTGTATAATATTTTATTACAGTAAAAAATCAAATATGTTGTCATTTATACATATATAGTACATCTGATTGTATTTTGTTTGTACTTATCTACTTGTTTTCATATAGGCCACTGAATCAACATGAACGGTCAAAATTGTCGTTATCAGTTTTAGACTGTCCAGGTAGCCGTGAGATTGTTGTCAAAGAAAGAGGTAGTGTTAGTTTAACCAAAACTTTTACATTTGACCGAGTATTCGGTCCAACATCAAAGCAGGTATGCAAATTAATACTATAATTATTATTAATAATAATACGCTAGATTATGTATGTTATATTATGTGATATGGTTACATAGTTTATGAGAAAAAAGGTTAGTAATATAATATGACGACAACTAACTAAAATATGACTCGTGTGTTTCATTTTGGTTTCTTTGTGTGTATGTATAGATCGATGTATACAAATATGTTGTATCACCTTTATTGGATGAGGTTCTTCTGGGGTATAATTGTACAGTTTTCGCGTATGGTCAAACCGGGACGGGTAAGACGTTTACTATGGAAGGAGAAAGAAGTAAGGATACAAGTTTGACATGGGCAAATGTAAGATATAATAATACTATATAATATTATTTTATCACTTACGTACTTTTTTGAAAATTCAATTCATGCATTCATAGTTTCTTTGTATTTTTGTCATTTGAATGATACAAACAAACAAAAAGAGCAAAACTCCTGTTCTCATAATATTTTATGTATAAATCTTTTATGTATACAGGATCCACTATCCGGTATTGTTCCCAGAGCTTTAAGTCAACTCTTTGATGATCTTCGTGTTCAAAATGCAGAGTTTACTATTCGAGTGTCTTTAGTTGAATTGTATAATGAAGAATTGTATGATTTACTTGCACCCAATGAAGACTCCAAACTCAAGTATAAGAAATATCACATAATTAATAATAATGTAATAATATGTACAACAATAATACATTATAATATCTTGAAACTTTTTCAAAATTTAGTTTTTATAACAAACCTTTGTGTTCTTCTTTATCAATGTTTATTATAGAACTCTACGTTTATATGAAGATTCATCTCGTAAAGGTTCAGTTATTATTCAAGGTCTGGAAGAAGTTACAGTTCATAGTAAAAATGAAGTTTATCAAATAATGGAAAAGGGTTCAGAGAAACGTCAAACAGCTGCAACATTAATGAATGCACAGTCAAGGTTTGAAAAGCATAGTATATAGTAGTATAATACTAATAATTGATAATAATAATATAATTTTCAGTACTATATTATGTGTATTATTTTTTACCACAATTACGTTGTAATAATTGAAATATTATATACTATTTTAAATGTTTTGATTTTTCATACTGTGAAAATGTCTTCTTTTTTTGTTTTTTTTTTTAAAAAAAAATCTATTTAGTCGGTCTCATACTGTTTTCACAGTTACTGTACATATTAAAGAAACAAATATTGAAGGGGAAGAACTGTTAAAAATTGGAAAGCTTCATTTGGTTGATTTGGCTGGATCAGAAAATATTGGTAGATCTGGAGCAGTAGACAAAAGAGCAAGAGAGGCTGGAAACATTAATCAATCGTTGTTAACTTTGGGTCGTGTCATTACAGCTCTTGTTGAAAGAGCTCCACATGTTCCATACCGGTAAATAATAATAATATTATTATATGGTTTTACTTTAAAACTTTATAACACCTGACATATTATGTACATGTTGCAAGTAGTTAGATACTCTATTGACATATTATTATTATTAGTGAACTTTATTTGTTATTATTTTTTTTTACATTTTATTTACAGGGAATCTAAACTTACTCGAATTTTACAAGATTCCTTGGGTGGTAAAACTAAAACATCGATCATTGCAACAGTCTCACCAGCATCGATGAATGTAGAAGAAACATTAAGTACTCTAGATTATGCTCATCGAGCCAAAAATATTACAAATCGTCCAGAAATTAATCAGAAATTAACAAAGAGAGCCATCTTGAAAGAATATACAGAAGAAATTGAAAGACTCAGACGAGATTTAGCTGCAACTCGAGAAAAAAGTGGAGTTTATGTTGATAAAGATAATTATGATAGAATGATGTCAAAACTTGAAGCCCAAGATCAAGATTTATCTGATAAAATAAGTCACACTAGATCACTTCAAGATAATCTAGAGAAAAAAGAGGTATGGGGAAAAAAATCAAATCAATTGCCTTTCTATATGTTTGTATATAGTTTGAAGTGACTACTATTACTATTACTACTATTACATATTAATGTTCCTTACTTAAAACTCTGAAGAAATTAATAATGATAGTATGTTATTGTATTATATTGTTTTTTGTAATTTTTTTTCTTTCTTTTTTTTTGAAAAATATATAACATGATCAATTATTAATGTGACGTAATACTTTATTTTCATGAAATAAAAGGAGGAGCTCACAAACAAAGAATTGGAATTGAAAGAAACAAGAGATGATCTTGAATCAGCCAACTGTCTCATAGCTGAACTTCAAGGTAAACTTCATCATACAGAGGTGGAACTCCAAAAAACAGAAGCAGCCAAACAAGAACAAAGTCATCTTGTACAAAAACATGTCATTACTGAAAAAAAATTGTCTAATGAAGCCTCAGTCATTCTTGCAACTGCTGATGATGCTACTTCAAGATTAGAAAGACTATATACTAAATTAGAACGTAAAAAGTAAGATCATAAAATCTTAAAAATACACATAACATGTAATAGTAAATAATATTTTATAATTTATAATTTATAGTTTATAGTACTGTGTTGATAAAAACATCTAAACAAAACTATTAATCAATGATGTATTGTTATTATTATTCTCTATAATATTATTTTTTATTTTGTTCCAAAGGGCTGTTGAACAAACAAATTTGGAAGCTGGAAAACGTCTCAAAAACGAGATTGCAGAACAGTTAAATGTCATTAGTGAAGGAATTGATACTTTCCGTACTGATCATGCGTCATTTTGTGGAACTCAACGTATGAAACTTGATGACTTTTTAAGAGAAAAAGAAGCATGTCTTACTCAATTTCAAGAGACTGTAAAATCAATTCATGAAACTTTTAAAAATGTTTGTATTGGAGCTTCAACACTTGTACAACAACAAAATGAAAATATGATATCATCAGAAAATTCGACTCTTGAAGTTGTACAAAAGAAATGTGAAGAAACTCTTGATGTATTAAATAAAATTATTCAAGTGGTTGTAGATGTTCAACTCAAGGGAGTTTCAGATAGCATGTCTAATATGAGAACATCGATTGATCAGATGGTTGAAGACTTTAAAACTGAAATGTGTAAACAGACAGACTCTATAAATCATCATGTAAGATCCACATTAAAGAAGATCAAAAAACAAGAAAAACAATGGAGTGAGTATATAGATTCACAAAATGGATTTAGAAATGAATTAGTTGGATCTGTCGATCAACAGAAACAAGTTACACAAAAGTTTGCAGAGGATTTTCTCACTATATTCCAAGGAATTCAATCAGGAGTTGATCAAGCTGTTCGGGAAATGAATCAATTTAAAGAAACTAGTGTAGAAAATTACATGTTCCAGACTGGAAAATTACGTGAAACTTCATCCCTTGAAAAGGTAAACAAATTGAATTTTTTTATTACTATTTTATGTATATATATATATCCGTTTTATTCTCTTCCAAGGATTTACTTGTTTAGTTATACCTAAAATCTTATGGCTAATAATATTATAATAAAATAATAATAAAAGAATTGAGTAGTTCATACTATGCCTGAAAAAAAAAACTCTTAATAATAATAACAAGATGCGCGCGGCGGCTGATTTACAGCCGGAAATTCGCCGTTCGAAAAAGCACATCACAAACTACACCTTTTATAATTTCGGAATTTTCGAGAATTTTATGATACTGCTCTAAA
>JAQGBH010004465.1:0-16691 GCA_034698265.1 Sminthurinus aureus | reverse complement strand
TCTGTATGGGACCTAGAGAGTCCAGATTCGGCATACAAGTGTATTTTAGTGCATATTTGTATATTCCGGTGACGCACCCTGAAATATTTGAACCGGCGGGAAATTGGAAGCGTAAATCTTCAAAAATCATGTGTTTTGTGTGATCTGGGATTTTCAAATGGTTGCAACATTTTCTGTATGGGACCTAGCGAGTCCAGATACGGCACACAAGTGTATTGTAGTGCATATTTGTATATTTCGGTGACGCACACTGGAATTTGTGAACTGGCGGGAAATTGGAAACGAAAATCCACAAAAATGATGTTTTCAGTTGTTTTATGCGGAAATATTTTGCACATGGGTATTTAAAGTATAGTGCATCCACCATCAGAGGGTTTGAAAAACTTCTTGATTTAAAAGGTTTATTTTGAATGACTACGAAAGAGTCGAATCGGCAGACACAGATCGGCGGACATAAAAGTGAAAGAGCAGGAGAGAAAGGCAGAAGGAATCTAGTTTTTGACATATAAATAAACAACATGAAAAGAGAGCAGTCACTTCAAACAGGTAGGACAACAAAAAACTTGAGACACAAAAATTAAAAGCAAGTGCAAGAGAAAAATATGACAGACAAAAAAGCAGGTGGGAATTAACGTTTATACAAACTGGTCAGAAACGTTTGTCCGATTCCAACGCCACTGAAAATATTTTTCATCCAGGTTGTGAGTGGTTTCTCCTTTTACCAGTGTTATTATTATGCTGCACGAGTTTGTTCATAGAATGACATCATAAATCATAATGCTTTTACGGAGTCTTACTTATGTTCTACACATCACACTCACAAGCTAAAAGCTGCCAGTAATACTGCATAAAAAATATTGGTGTGTAGAAAATTTTGAAATTCTCATTTTCTAATTGACAATTGACAACTGACAATTAAAACTAGTGAAATTTCCTTTTAATCTGTGATTAAACTTGAAATTTTGTTTGAACTTTCAGACTATTTAATGTGAATTGTGATATTGACACTTAGTATAATTCCTAGTTTCTTATAATAATATTGTTTATTGTGTATGAGTTAGAATAGTGACTTTTGTGGTGTTTTTGTTTTCTAGTTTACTCTGTGATTTTATGAGTGATTGAATTTAATTTAGTTCAAGTTGTGATTTGTTATAATTTATAGTTATTAGTTTGATGTTTAAGACTACAAAACATAGTGTTCTTACAGAGTTAAATAAGTGTGATTGTGCAATTTTTATTGTGTTCACGTGATTGAAAGTCACTAAAGGGACGTATAAATGTAAGTTTTTTTTTTTATGTTTTTACAATGAGAAACTAATTAAAATTAATTTGTATTGCACGGTAAAGGCCAGAGATTTTTGTCTATTGCGCTAAATGTCTTAGCTTGTAAATCGTTAATTCCCTTTCCACTTTTCAGATCTTCTAGTTTCGTTCTTTCTCTTGTTGCATGTGCATGTTCTTTTGCTCTGTCCAAATATTTGTGTCTCCAATAATTTGCATGATGATTTAAAAATTAATTCCAAAATACAAAACCTTTGAGCATGTTATAACAACGGTGTTCTGTAACTCACAAATCCGAAGTTGACTTTTCTTCCTTCAGCTGACCTTCCTTTCTCTTTAGTTAACTTTCCTTTCTCGGGTTGTCTGTTATCTGTAAAATGTATTATTTTGTGCATGTCCCTTTCAAATGAATCTCTCTCACAAAATTTCAACATCACAGGTATTTAATTTTTGCATGCTTAAACATTTATTAAATACTTAGAACCTGCTGTCTTGTTTTGTTTCTAAAAGTTACAATTTAACAGCCATCAATTTAGTCTTATGCATGTGAACTTTTAATTAATTATTATTTTTTCTGATGGTTTGTGTGCTTGTCTGATTTATATTATTTTTTACATATAAACTACATATTTGCATCTTTAATTTTTGTTTGCATTTTGGCGTTTTAACATGTTATTTTAAATTCCATTTTATCCAGAATCCACAATCGTCATCATCACGAGGAAACAATTCCGGGATTTTAACATGAACGAGAAATATGTGTGTGTACTGTGTAGTTTTTAAAACAGTTGAAGCTTACAAGATTTATGGTCAGTTTTAAATTTTAATTATTTTGGTTTCTGTGTTGTTTGTGTTGTTTTGTTCCGATTAAAATTTATTTATGCGGTATCAATTTACAATTGACAAAATAAATAATTATCTCACAATTATTATTATCGTAAGAATTTTGTGTCTGTGTGTTTCACCTGTACTATTTTGTAACTACCTATTTTGATTATCTAGATGAAAGAAAAAGGAAGTGGATGGTCAAGTTTTATTCCTGAATCTCAAGCTGGATTTAGAGGAGCTGATGATATCGACTCGTTAATTAATTATTAATTATATTGAAAATCCTCGTTGTACTTCCGGTCTATTGGTAGGCATGTTTGTTTTAATCATAATGATTTCCAGCGATAGTTTTTATATTAATTTCATTCCATCGTATTTAACATTTATTTACTCGTTTTGTTTCTGTGCATCAACAATCAACAATCAACAGGTTAGTAAAAGTGCAGCTGAGAAGAAAATATGAGTAAGTAATAAAAAAATACTTTGCCATGCTTCATAAAATTATTATTTTTCATGTTGTTGAAAGATGATGATGATTGTTATTATTATTGTTTCTTTCTTGTTGTGTATTGCATTTTTTGTTTATAGACGGTGGTTAAACTTCAGTCGGAAGTTCTTGTTGCCAAACTGATGGTAGTGATGAAGCTGAAGTGAAATTTCCTCTGACTAATAATAATAATAAATCTACAGGTAAATATAATTTTTGTACTGTTTTAAATAGAACTTTTTAAAAGTTGTCTTTATTTGTTTCCAGTTTCAACCACAATCCATTTCCATTATCGATATTTTGTTGTTATTAATAATAAATTGTAGGAGGATGACACTACCACTAAAAATTTAGATGAACAGTCCGATAAGGAAAATGAACAGACTAATTGTACTCAAACTAAAGAAGATGAGAATGAAAAGGACGATGAACCAGTAGATCAATTTTTACATGGAATAGACAACTTTGTCAAGAAATTCCTTCAGATTCAAGATCGAAACAAAAGCCTTTTGGTAAAATTGAAGGAAAAGGACGATTTTTCTTTTCATCTAACAATCGATTGAGAGAAGAAATGCAAAAGAAAGTCTCTTTTTAAGATAAAATCAACAACATGGACAAGAAGTATGAAATGAAATTACTCTCCTTGCAAAATAGCAACAAACAATTGAGTGGCCAATTAAACTCGTTGAAATCTCTTTGACGTGACCAAAATGAACTATTGTGGTGGTAAACAAAAGGGAGAGAGAAAGAGTGCAGAATCTGATGTAAATATTGCCAAAGTACCCATTGATCAAGTCAATTTGATTGAGTTTCAACAGTTGAAAACGTTTTGTCCAATTGACGATATTTTTCCTCGTGTTAAAAAAAGTGATGAACACACGGTTGCTGTTCGCCTCACGGTAATTTTTAATTTCATTATATTATAAATTAGTGACTTTTAGCATCGCTAGTCATTTTTACACAATAATTAGAACAATAATAATTTTTTAGAAATGTACATAAAAATGACATTATATAAAAAATTTTACAATTATTATTAATTTTGTTTTTTTAAAGGACAATTTTGAGCAAGGAGATTCTTTTCATCCACATCCATTAAAATTCGTCTCGAAATGGGATGAAAATTTTGTGCCGTTGCCGTGTGATAAACAAAATATTCGAGTAGTGAGGAAAATTGTATATAAAGCAGAAGTTGGTTCTGAAGACGATGAAGATGAACAAGTAAAACAGAAATATTTATTATATGTTTTGGTTTTTGTAATTTTTAATGCAAATTTTATAATAGTCCCAATTCTGAATATAATTTTCATCTCCTCTTGACTTTGTAATTTTGAACAGAACACATCAAACGATGAACAAATTCATTTGACCAAAGTGGAAAGCAAAACGGCTTTTGTATTCTTGCATGAAGGAACAAAAAAATGACTTTTGTATACTTGCAAAAGTGTGCAAATCGAAACGGGTTTTCAACGTGTCATGTACATATGCCTTTCCATTCTACTCTCCATTCTACTCTCCACTCTCTTTCTTGTTACGCATAGCTTTTTCGGATTGAAAAAAAAACTAATGAATTATTATTATTATGCAAAAGCCTCATTGCAGTAATAAGTCATTATTTATTAAACAAAAAAAAACAAGAGTTCTTTTGAACTTGTTATTTATGACAAAAGTCCGAGATTCCAACGGGAAATTTATTATAGGAATAGTTGACAACATGTCAAGGTTAAAGTTTTATTAATTTTATTACCAGGTATCGACCAGGTATCATCTACAATCTACAAGAGTACTAAATATTATGCTGTTACAAAAACTTTTGTGACAAAATAAATGTACATTTTGCATTCTAACAAACACATGCAAATTACAGCTTATAGTTGTGAAAATTAGTAATAATTATTAACGATAGCAAACAAATTTGAACTTTATTTCTCCAAATCTGATTACTAATTATCTAGCTAAGAGTCACTTTAAAAAAATTTCGAACTGTGATATTTTATAATATATATTATTAAATTAATTGTGTGTATTATGTGCTGTGTGGCCAAATCAACGGGAGAAATAAATAATAATAATAATTATTATTACTGCACTACTTCTGTATGCTGTGCTAATATTAAAATTTGTAACCGCATGTGTTTTTTAGGATGGAAAATGGGATTTATTTTGTGCTTTACATTTTGTTTCTAATAGAATAATATTCTTATTACAGTTGTAGTTGATCCATGTTGTAATAAAAAAATAAAAATTTAAAGTTGACATAATATGCTGTCAACTATTCCTATATTAAATTTCCCGTTCGAATCTCGGACTTTTGTCATAAATCAAACAAGTTTAATAGAAATCTTATGTTTTATTTTTGTTTAATAAATATTAAACTCTAATGATGAATAATTAGTCCAATTTGGCTTTTTCATACTTCATTAGATTTCATTTCCAATCCGAAAAAGCTATGCGTAAGATGAGAGAGAGAGATTGGAGAGTAGACTGGAAAGGCATATGCACATGACATGTTGAAAACCCGTTTTGATTTGAACACTTTTGCAAGTACCTATGCAACTCGCGTTTTGTTCCTTCATGCAAGAATACAAAAGCCGTTTTGCTTACTACTACTGCTAGTGTACAACATGCGTTTTGTTCACTCTTTGCAGATCTTGCACGATATGCAAAAGATGTTGGAGATTTAAATGTTCTGCAGTCTTGTGTTGAAAAGGTACATAGGACAAACTGATGTTTATATTTTTTTAATAATTCTCTTTTCAATCATTACTATTTATTATTCATGAATCATGAAAGCATAAATTATGATAATTAATTTCTTCCCCTGTTTTATTAAACTAGTTGAATCACGAAGGGAAAACTAGATTTTTCAATCAACTTCTTCCGGGGATAATCGATTTATGTTTGAATCTACCGAATATTGTGGCTTGTCCACTTCCACTTCTCCTAAAATCCATGAATCACAGCATCACTTTGAGTCAGAAGCAAATCGCCTGTTTACTCGCCAACGCATTTTTCTGTACTTTTCCTCATCGGCTGAAAGATGAATGTGAATTTCCTGGAATTAATTTCAACAGGTAAAATATTTCATAAAAATGTCTAAAATAATTTGACACCTCTTTTCTTGCTTTTTATTTTACTTATTATTGACTAATGACAGATTTTGTAGAATTTTGTAATGATAAATGATTTTGTGATTTTTTCCTTCAGTCTTTTGTCTAGCGATGGAATTATTAAGCACAAAGCTTGTTGTGTATTCTTCATTATTTTGACCGAGTCATCACCGAGAGTAAGTGTGACAGCGCATTTATCATTTATAAACGATTGTACAAAAAAGATTCATGTGGAAATCATGAGTGACGAATTTTGTAATTTAGTTTGTTTATTATTTTTTTAGTGCCAAATGGACTTGTAACATTCACACGTCGATCGCTGAAAGACTCAAATTTGCCGAAGTGGGAGAAATCCGATAAATCAATAAGAAAATTCATCACTTTGGATCAAGGAACGATTGAAACTGAAGGAGAAGGATTTTCAGAAATTATTTTGCTAACAAGAAAAAATACACGGACATTTTTTCTTACACTTTTTTACAAACTCCTCAATATTAGTGTTTTTTTTGTTCTATAAAAGGGAAAAATTATACATGAATTTTATTTCCTATTTGTGTAGATTTGTTGGTGACGGAGTTTTGCGGAGAGGGTGCGGTGCAGGAGGAAATTTTATTTGTGATTTATCCAGAGTTGATCTTATCCCGACTTTTTACCCAAAAAGTAGAAGATACAGAAGCTTTCATGGTCACTGGTAAATCCATTATTATTATGATTGTTTTAGTAAAAAGAATCCTATTTTAATTTATAGTAGACTTTGCTCACGAATAAAAAATACAAAAATGTGCACTTTTGTGGAATAATATTAATTTAGGTTGTGAGAGGTTTTCAAGATACAAAGGATATTCACACAGTTTCCGATTTGGCGTTGATTACATGGACAAAACCGTGCTTCGGAGTCCAACCAGCTGAGCGGATGTTCATGATCGAAGTACCAAAAACTAGGAAATCGCCCCCTGCATATCCTAATGATCATTAAAATCCTCTCAAATGTCTCGGCTAATTATAGTTTAATTTCCCGCCTCCGAGGAAAGTTGGTTTATTTTATTTATTGTTTGTTGTCTGTTGGTTGTCATTCGTATCCAATAAAAATTATGTACACACACGCTTTTTCTCGGGTGGGGAAATTAAACTACAGTTAGCTGAGGCATGTGGGAGGATTTAAATGATGATCAGCATATTCACGGAGCGATTTCCGATTTTTTGTACTTGGATCATGAAGATTCGTTCAGCCGTTTGGGCTCCAAAGCACAGACAAGAAATGTAATGTATTTAGAATCAGAAGCAAAAAGGACTCTCGCCGTAAATAAGTTTTTTTTGTAATACGATACATGCTCATGTTTTATTTTTTATTACAGAAAAAAATTGTGATAATGATAATGATGATTGTTGTAATTTTGTAATGCGTACACTGGCTTTTCACGTCCTCTTTATTACTTAAACGATTCTCAAGCGGTGGCTGTGGCAACTGGAAAATGGGGTTCTAAAAGGATCTGGGATTTTTCACATTACTTGTTGCTGATTGTGGTCATTTAGTCTAGTCTGGAAGTTGAGGTCGAATGCCGTACTGATGAGCTCTGAAGAGCGAAACAGTCGAGATTTTGACTGTCTACGGCTAATTTTTAAATTTTCCGTATCCTTTATAAATAATGCATAAAATATTATATTCTATATTATTCCATTATTATTCGTTGATTGATTGACGTATTTAAGAATGTACTCTATACAAAATAAGACATTTCAGCATCACAGAAATGAAAAAATAAGGAACTGTGGATCTGAGTTGATTTTGAGTTATTATCAACATTTTTCATTTTAACTGTCACGTTCACTTTTGCATGAAATCTATAGTTTACGCGCTGACAGCTTTAGCTATGTACAATGTACAATGCACACATGACATAAATCTCTGGCCTTTTTAGAAATAAATAAATAATAATAATAATCGTATAATATGTAATATGAAATTTTGGTTTTGATAATATTTAGCATGGCGGAATTTCAAAAATTTCAGTTTCTTAGCGACACAAAAGCATCTTTACTGGGTAAAAAAGATCAATACGACGTAGGGAAAAAGAGAAAAATCGGGCGATGGCTCACATCGTACTCTTGTGTTGGCGTGGCTGCCGTTGCCATAGTTACAGCAGGCGACCTTCCGCCGGAGTATTGGTCCGTATCTACGCTGCATTCGGTGCTCGCAAAAGGAGATCAGGTCTATTGTTCAGCCAGGTCGAAGCAGACGACATCACATGAATTTCTGGCACTTGATGAAATTTTAGATCAGAATATTCCATGTAAGTTTTCAACCGTCCGTGATTCGTTAAATTCGGATTTGATCGTTGATCCCTAACGTCATGTAGTTATTTATCATTCAAAAATTATAATTTGATCATATTTATTTGATTATATTTATTTGTTTTTAAACCCACAGCTGCAACTTCTCCTTTTGTTGGACGGCTGGAAGTCTCTTTTGATGACCTTGGTCGTGAGATACAGCATGGAGGGTATTTTGACTCGTATTTTACTAGAGTTGAAAATGAAGGCGTAAGCCTCCGGTCACAAATACAGATATTCATCGAGTCTGAAAACCAATTTGCAATCATCGTTTGCTGTGATTACTCTTATGCCATTATGAAATCTGGAGAATGGACATTTTTGGTTGACTCCCATTCCTGTAATATCGAAGGTTAGTTGATGCAAATATTATGCCTAAATGAATAAAATACAACGTTAAGTGATGAACCCACTCTGAATATTTTTTACGTGACTACTTTATTATTATTTACTATTTTAACAGGACTTCGTGACGAGAAAAAGGGAAAAAGCGTTGTGATTGCAGTCCACAACAGCGAAGGTTCATATGAAATATCAAGGATTTTAAACTTTAACCACGATAGAACAATCCAAGAATGCGATGTGGAAAACGGTGAACTGAAATCATCGGCAGTTTTTTCCAGAACATTCAACATTACACCCATTCGAGTAAACATGCAGCTTCAATGTAACTCAGGTAATTTACTGATAAAAATTGCATTAATTTTTAATCTGTAGT
This sequence comes from Sminthurinus aureus, assembly GCA_034698265.1. Lineage (NCBI taxonomy): Eukaryota > Metazoa > Arthropoda > Collembola > Symphypleona > Katiannidae > Sminthurinus > Sminthurinus aureus. The sequence continues at coordinate 7,936 of JAQGBH010004465.1, read as the reverse complement.
TTGGCACTTTTGAATTTTGAATAAAAATAAAACATTAGAAATAAATTTTTGTACAGAGGCAACTCAGAAACAGCAAGTGAGCAAGCACGTGGAAAAACCCGTAGCAGGGGAAAACGAAGTTTCGTTGACGACTGATAAGACGGTGCAGAATGAGGCAAACGAAACCGGTGAGAATAAAAACTAAAATTATGCAATACACATTTTCATGTTATTGTTGGGCAGATTGTTTTTGTGTTCTTTTAACTTGAATTTAAAATCCTTCTATGTTTCTTCTATGTTTCTTTTACAGGACAAAATGACCAACATGTGAACCACACCAATGTTGAAACACAAAAAGAGGAAAATAGGCTTGGTTTTCCAACTATTCCATTTGAGAGCAAGACAAAAGAAAATGCAAATCATGGTAAAGCGTGTACTCTGAGCTTGTCAAAATTCCTCATTAATCTTATTGAGATCTGTAACGTTAATTTTCACAGTCTTACGGTTCATTTCATAATATTTAAATGAATTATTATTATTATCATTATTCAGAAGTAGACACAAAAGACAATACACAGGTCAAGACGGTGAAAGGCGGTAACCAGGAAAATTCTGCTGAAGCAGAAAAAGGAAATACGTTTGACGGTAATTAATAACACCAGCATTTACAAACTTTACTCATTTTATACAGAGCGTGCAATATTTTTTTGGTCATGGTTCATGACATTATATGCTACGATTATGTAGGAAACAAAACAGAGACAAAGAGCAGTGCCTCAGTTGAGGCAGAGAAAGGAGAGAAAGAAAAAATGTCAAATGAACTAGAGAAAGAGAAAACTCAAAATACAGATAAAGGTAATCCTTTATTCCTACGTTTCTGATTTCCAACCTCTTTGTTTTTTATTTTCATTTTGTGTTTTATGCAATTGCCTAATATTATTATAGAAACAAAAGCTGAGAATACGGTCAAAACCCAAAGTATAGTGAAAAAAGGAGACAAGTTGGGACTTTCTAGGCACCGAGAGGAAGTGAAAGTAGGCCACTTTGAACAAAGCAAAGATGATAAAAGTAATGGTAAGCACTAACTACATTTGACATTTGACATTTTGAGAACATGGTAATTAATAACATGAGCACTTACAAACTTTATTCATTTCATACTGAGTGTGAAATATTTTTATTGGCCATGTTTCATGAGGTAATTTGTTATTTATCATTATTATTATTATTATTAGGAAACACAGTAGAGACAAACGGCAGCGCCTTGTTTGATGAGGAGAAAGTCAAAGCTTCAAATGAACTCGAGAAAGAGAAAACTGAAAATACAGATACCGGTAATCCTTCATTCCAACATTTACGATTTCCAAACTTTTTGTTTGTTCTTTTCATTTCGTGTTTCAGTAAACTTACTTATTTTATTGTAGAAACAAAAGCTGAGGAATTGGCCAAAACCCAAAGTGGGTTACAAAAAGGAGAGAAGTTGGGACTGAGCAAAGATGGGAAAATTAATGGTAAATACTAAATTCATTTAAAATTTTGAGAGCTGAGTTATTTTACAAACCACAAAACCGTGGAATGAATTCAAAATTAAAATCTTACGTTTTAAAAACTTAACATTCTGTTGTCTTTGTTTTGTAGTTGAGGCAGAAATATTTTTATCAAACCAACAGTCCAATTTTAATACAAATATTAAGCAGAAAAGTCAACCAACTGAGAAAGGTACAATTGACATTTTTGTTTTGTTCACGTCGTGTATTTTATTATTATTTACTTATATTATTTATGCATAACTAAACTTTAAATTAATTGTGTATTTGGACTTTGTTTTTGTATTACGTTTTCCCTTCCAGAACAATATTACATCCCCAATTTGAATTTTTGACTCCCTTGTGATCTGTTGACTGCAGAGATATTTTTTTATTACTCAAATTCCCGTGTATTAAAATGGCACAGTTTTATGCACAGAGCAAAATTTCGTTTGCTCGTTTTCAGATTTTGTGCTTGATTTTATTTATTTTGTTCAATTTTCAATTAGACCGTAAAAGCGTCTAATTGCCTCACAACGTTGTTTTTATTTTTATTGCCCATTTAAAACATTGTTCATAATTGTAACTTATTTTAAGAAAGTATGGCATTTGCTTTACCAAATTCAAGAAAAGGTGAAATGTTAAACTTCACTTTTTTTGTCCCGTTGCTTTTGCATTATTATTCATTGTCCATCTCATATAACTGTATGTACATGTCTATTACGAGACATTTAAACGTATTTTTGCTGTAGGAAGGTTCTAAAAATTTTCGTTTATTTGACGCCGTACTTCTGCATGTTTTTTTTGTAGGTGGAGTGAAAGTTGCACAAGAATTGGAGAAAGTCCTTCGTCCGCTAGCCCATTTTTCGGCTTTCCTCAACAAATGTAAACTTAATAGGTCAAAAAAATTCCAGTCAATTAAAATTCAACAACTTAACAAACTGAAATGTCCTGCAACATGGGTACAATTACTGAAAATGGTTCATGATGAAGAGAACAAATATCGAAAGAATCGTCTAAGACTGTCAACCTCTCGATTGGCTGCAGTTGCAAGTCTCATTTTGGATAGTCTAAAAAACATTGAGATTTTTCAAGGGATGAAAGACTACTTGCTCAAATTAGAATTTTCTATTGGAGACATTGAATCCAGTCGTCTGCTGTGGAACCATAAAGAATCACCTAAATTTCAAAACCATTCAATCTCAACAGAAAAAGAAAAGCAGAATAAAAGTCCGAGTCCTTCTAATTTTCAAAATGAGTTTAATTTGAATGTTGAAACAAAACAAGTAGAGCCCAATGAAAAAGTTGGTTCTCCATCCACCTTTCAAGCACCTGTTTCAACCTCTGAGCCACCGCAACAAGAAAATGAACATTTCTCCATCCAGTCTTCTTCAACTCCAGAATTTCCTTTGAGCGACCAAACCCTTGAACCTTCACCAAAGTCTCAAATTTTCTCTTCATCTCCAGTCGTTCTCTCACCAATTGGGAATCAAGAATTTGAACTATTAGGAAGGGGGAAAAGGAAAAAATTCACTCGCCAACCCTTCAGTCCATCGGACTACGATTCCAAATCCAAATGGTGTCTTTGTAACATGCCTTTTAAAACTCAGGATGGAAAAATGATTGAATGTTCCCTATTCCAAGTCAATCGGAAAGAAGCGGAAGCTCTTGGTTGTCGTCGATGGTACCATTGGGATGCAAAAAAATGTGTAGTCTTTGATGGTGAAAGCAATTGGACTTGTCCTAAATGCACTATCGTTCCACGTACTGAAAAGGAACCAGAAACGATTTCAAATCGGTCTACTGGCTTCGAAGCCTTTGAAAATGCCAACTCGCCCCAAGAAAACCCTTCTGAGTCCACATTGAAAAAACAACATGGAGAAAGTATAAGCTCAAACCAAAACGAAGGTCGTTCAAGTGAAGGTGACTCGAGTGAAAGTGACTCAAGTGACAGTGAAAAACAAGAGGAAAATCCAGTCAGTATTGAAACGTTAATGGCAACATACAATCTGAAAGAGAATGACCTTACTTATGTCCCTCCTTCAAAATTTACCATTGAGTTTACCAAGGAAGAGTTGAAATTAATTTTAATACAGAAAGAAGATGAATTTGGAGAAAAGTCATTCAGATTCAAGGACCATGAATATAATAATGCCCTTAGTGACAAAATCTTCAAGAAAACACTCACCTGCTCGTTCACTAATCGTCGTGGCGTTTATTATTACAAGTCCAAAAGTCCACGCTTTGCTGTCATTTCAGGCCAATGTAAATGTCCCCTTCAATTCAAAATTGTTGTACCAAAAGAGAATCTCAGCAATGATCCCGTTTCAATGAACGTTGAAATAAGAAACATTGAAAACTTCCAGTTAATTCAACCTTTTGAAACCGGTCGGCAGCTTCGTGGAACTGAAAGGGAAAAGATGGCGGCCAAGTTGAAATTCCTACATTCTGAAAAAGTATTCATAGTGGAAAAATCTGGCCGTGGTGGATTGGCTCTTCTTCACCGTAATCATAGCTTGAAAAACAATACTCAAGGAAACACCATCAAATGTGACAGTAAAAAGAAAGAACGAGATGTCCCACATTCTGCCATCGAAGATATCGGAGCCATGAAAATTCGGTTTCAAAAAGAGATGTTTCCGAATGAAGCGGTCAAAGGGTTTATTCAAAATATCGGAATAGATCCTTTCTTTGTCCAACTTTATTCCTGTGCTCAATTAATGTTTGCGGCTGACATGCACGTTCGGGATCCTCTAACCCTTGTGATTGACCTCACAGGTCAACGCTGTGTCATTCCACAATCTGAAATTGCCGACCAAAAAAAAATGTTGAAGCTCACAATTATGGCGACAAATTCAAATATCTCAACCGCATTTCCAATGGCAGAGGTCGTCGGGACGGGCCGAAAAGGAAACGATTTCTCCAACTTCTTTTCCAGAATCGTCTCAGATGTCTTTTCCGTTAAAAAAGTCCGATTTCAGCCCAAAATAGTCAACATTGATTTTTGTTTTGCATTGTTACATGGGTGCTTGATGGGTTTTAATAGAGAGAACATTGAAGAATATTTGGAGAGATCGTGGAAATCATGTGTAGATTCTCAATTCGAGTGGCCAACGGACCGTTCTCACATTTTTTTGTGTACAGCCCACATCAGCAATTCTTGGTGTCGAAACATTATCAAGAAGCTGGAAAAAAACAAGAAAAACACCAGAATTATTGTCCTTAGTCTCTCCGCCTTGGCCAGGCTCCAGGAGTGCACCAACATGGACGAATACTACTCAATTTGTAAAGCCTTCATTTTAGTCTTTGGGAAGCAAAGAATTCAACAGGAAAAATTAGACCACCTTGTCTCTCTTCTAAAAACGAGGAACAAAGTAGTGACTTCAACTGAATTTGAAGGTTTCTATGACGAAGAAGAAATCTTAAGAAACAAATATGATATCGAGGATTTCCTGACTGAATCTGACCTTACTGGTTGTGACCTCCAGAGGGAAAAAAGCAAATTTTATTGGTCATTCCAGCAGCAGATTTCTCTTCATCTTGATCCGGTTGATTGTGGAAACAAGCAGAAAAGATTAAAATTTGGCATGGAGTTGAATGATTTTCTACCGGGAGAATTTCATCGATTTTTCGAAAGGGAAGACGAAAATGAGGAAGATTTCCTTGGAACGGAAGAAAATCCCTACAGATGTACAACGGTTTTGGATCAAATGTTAAATATTTACATGCCATACTATTGTTTTTGGGGAACGATGGTAGTTCGAGCTAAACATCCCACTTTTGTCCGACTAACTTCAGCTTATGTTGAGTCTTACTTCCGTAAGGAGAAACTTGACCTCCACACAACAAAAAATGTTAGTGTGAATGATTACTGCCGACATCATCAAAACATAGTGAAGGGGATGATGGCGGATGTTGTCCAAAAAGCAACGACCTCAAAACACGTGAGAAAATCCAGACCCTACCAAAGAATAATTGACAAAGACTGGAGTGCTCCAACTTCAAGTAAAAAGAAAAAAACTCCAGAAGGTCACAATGAAACGGTCAACGGTGCCCAAGAAAACTGGCAACCAAAGAAAAACAAGGATTCAAAGAAGAAAAGAGAATCAAAACATTTTTCAAATATTGACTTGTTCAACCAAAATAGGTCAAAGGTCAACGGATCAGCGGTCAATGAGAAGGGTGTTCCAATGTCAAGGTCAAAGGTTCATGATGTAGAGGTCAAAGAGAAGGACGTTCCAGTGCCAAGGTCAAAGGTCAATAATGTAGAGGTCAGTGAAAAGGATGTTTCAGTTTCAAGGTCACAGATCCAAGATGTAGAGGTCAATGAAAAGACTGATCGAGTGTCAAGGTCAAAGGCAGGGGCAGCGGTCAATGATATGACTGATCAAATGTCAAGGACAAACGTCAACAGATCAGCTTTCAAGAAGTTAGAGGATCGAAAATCAAAAGTAAAACGACTAAAAACTAATGTTTCACAGCTCTGTAGTTCAAAAATCAACAACAAGAGAACCAAGGATAATGACGATGACGACGAAGGCACTCCAAGAAAAAGAAAGAAATCATTGCCTAGAATCTCAAAATCTGCAAGGTCCCAACGCATGTTACAGGAGCTATTTTATCAAGTACCACCAACAACCCAACTTGAATCCAAAGCCCTGAAGTTGATAAGGACAATTTCAGAGGATGAGCCTTTGGGTAAAATTGATTCCTGTAAAAATCGAGAAGCTGTTTTTGTCAACTATTCTGACCTGTCAACTTTAGCTCCGAATACAATGGTTCAAGATGCTACTGTACAGTTCTTGATGGAATTGATTAGGCAAGAGTGTAATAGTTCAACTGGACTTTTTACCGTTGGCCCTTACACCTTAAAACTACAATGGAGTCCAGCTGACGGAGTTTTGGAACTAAAACTCACCCACCTGCGCTCGTCATCAAAGAAAATGTTCCAAGAACTCATGACCCAAGCGTGCACCATTTACATTGTACTTTTATTCAGATCTCACTTCTTTCTCCTCCGAGTTGTTAAAAAAGATAGGACAATTTCCTTGTATGACTCAAAAGAATATTCAATTCCCATGGAAACAAAACAATCATTAGTAGTTCCTCTCAACACCTTTCTCAACAGCATGATGAACACATCTGACAAATGGACACTTTTAATCCCTACATTTTCACAACAGGACGATTATACAAGCTGTGGATTGTTTTCACTTCTTGCCATGGAAAAATTACTTAGAAATCGGGAGCCGGAAATAACCCAAGCGGAAGTAGAATCTTCAAGATTGAAATTCCTAAAGAGAATTTTGTCAACCACCTCAAGGGGCAAGTCTATATTGAAACTCTATGCAACCAATGAAAATGGACTTTTTGATTTTTTTCGGCACTCAGGTGATACTTTTAATTGATTTTGGTTTAAATTTTATTAATATTTTAAAATAAAAAATTCTGTGTTTGGTGTTTGAACTTTGACAAAATATCACTAAATTTGTACAATGTCAATTTTCTGTGTTTTTGCTACAGGCGAATTAATTCCAACAAAATCAACGAGAGCTGAAATCAAGACTGGAGACACCGATATATTTTCTGCAAGTTCCAGTAGTTCCAGTGATTCTGAATCCGACTCTACATCTTCAAATACCTTTCAATAAATAAATATTAAAACATGTCTATTTATAAACCAATTTAAAAATTTTAATTTAAAATTCACTTTTATAAATTATTGGTTTTAATACAAATATTTTCAATATAATACTTTTATTCAACCCTTGACCAAATTTACAGTGCAAAAATTGTAATGTTTAGCTTTATTCCAAGAATCTAGTCTGAAAAATTTTAGCTTCTCATGTTTATCCAAATTCATTTGTAAAATACCAAAATACGTATTATGTGTAGTCATTAGGTAAAACACTAATCAAACTGTCAATTTTGTAATAGTACAACGCCGTTAATGATAAATTAAAATTGAGCTTAGTCAATAAGCTGTAAACTTGAAACGTTCTTCTCGTCTACGACTCTCGTATGCAATTATGTGTTTTTGAGCCTTTTGAGGTTTCATAAAAACAAGACAAAGTAGATTTTGAAAAGAATGAAATTTTTGCGTATTCACGTTCTTCTTCCTTCTCATTTTTATTCAAAATGGTCTCGAGCTTTACTTATAATTCATAATTCATGCGAGAAACACTGGCGTGATGCTTTGCATTAGTGAAAAAAAGATGTGAGAAACGATCAGCCGAATTTGTGCGAACCAAAATAACGCTAATATTCATTTCAAATGATTGAAAGCATGAAAATACACTTGTATGCCGAATCTGGACTCTCTAGGTCCCATACAGAAAATGTTGCAGCCATTTGAAAATCCCAAATCACACAAAACACATGATTTTTGATGATTTACGCTTCCAATTTCCCGCCGGTTCACAAATTCCAGT
>JAQGBH010004464.1:0-16692 GCA_034698265.1 Sminthurinus aureus | reverse complement strand
GCTGACGTTTTTTGTCAAAAGAGTAACCACTCACTTCAACAGCCACTGTGGCTTTCTCTTTGTGACTTTGACCGTGGCTGAAAAATTGAATAGTTTCCTTCGTTTACTGGTATTACGTCGACAGTGGTATTCCTTTTTGAGTGAGTCCGTCTTGTTCAGGAGACGGTCAAATTCTCATAAACCATGACGCAACAAAAATTACAAAAATCTGGTGTAAATGAAAAAGTTCCTTGTTTTACTTCAAGTTCGTATAGTTGATGAAAGCTGCCCGTATTGCAAATGGACATAGTTTTATTGTCCACATAGGCCAAAATATTTGACAAGATTTCAGCAAGTTTAGTCTGGGCTGCTAAAAGAAGAACTAAAAAACAGTGCACAACTGATTTTCGACATGTTGTCGAAAATTACTCAAGAAAACGAATATAAGGAGGTAGGATGGCCATGTGTGATAGTAACAACAAGTACACATACTGGAGATTATAGGTATGACATATCAACTCTCCTGCCTTTCTGCTTCTATTAAATATAACTTGTTAAAGTTAGTCCACTTACTTACCGGTCAAGTGATATAAACAGCAGAGACAAGTTGACATGCTTTTTGCTTCCCTTCAGAATTTAAGACGAACATCCGCAGTCGCATTTGTATTTATTTGCTGATAAATTTACATTTGACGTGTGACGTTTTCTCAGTAAAAAGAAGGAAAAAATTGAAGACGAAATTGACAATTTGATTTAAAATTAATCACACGGAAGATTTCGTTCTGCGACGTTCGTATCTGGCTCATTTTGTCTGGATTTTGGTATTTAGTTTTTCAACATGGACACACTAATCTTCATTTGATTTTGAATGGCATGAGCATGAGCTCTGGACTTTGGAATGAATGAGAAAAAATAAGCAAACTTCAGAATCAACGTCAATGAAAATGGACGCATTTGAAATTCGGAACTCTATAAAGTTTTCATTTCCCTTGGGCGTATTTTTTGTCTGTTTCTTCTTCTCGTTAAGTGAAATCAAAATCCAATTTTATTCACTCGCTTTTTATCTGCAGGATGTGAATTCGAATTTCAAATGTCCACGTCAATCGTCAACGTTGTTCCTTTCTCAACATCCGTCGAGTTTAGTCATCTTTGGAAATGAATTGAAACTCTTATAGAGTCAAGAGTCAAGAGTCGGATTCAACTTGTAAGAGTCATTCAAAAAAACGCATTAGTTGTACAAACACAAGTAACTTGTTCTCTTCCCACTGTACAAAAGACATACAATTTGAAAAGACCACGTTGAAATCCTCACGAGTGAAAATTTACTTTAATTTGGTTGTTGACTCTGCTTAAATTTAGACTCGGATTTTGTTTTTTTGCAAGTAGAAACATTTAAAAAACGAAATGGAAATGTCCAAATCAAAAGTGACTTTGTGTGCGGTTTTATCTTTGTGTTTTGTCGGTCTGTTGATTTTGATTTGGGGTGCAATTGAATTTCGCAATTCGGGTCAGTTTAAAAATCGGAATTCCAATGGAAATCTTTTAAAAACTTCAGAAACTTCTCTCACTGACCAATTTCAAGTCCAAGTCCAAGTTTCAAGTTCGCCAGCGCCAAACGGAGATCCAGATAGCGGTACAATATTTCCGGTATTAAAAAGTTGTTTCAAACTGCTTTTCACAATCAGACACTCTTTTATTCTTTTATTGTTTATCCATTTGGCTGTAGATCCTCAGTCGATTAAAAGTTGTACCGTTGCCATGCAAATTTTACCATCCCCTCGATCAGCAAGACAATGGATTTATCCCCATAGAAACACTACAAAAATGGAGGTTCTCTGTGACTTCAATGTTGATGGCGGCGGCTGGACCGTCATCCAAAAAAGGTCAAGCGGACCTGAACAAGAATTTAGTCGAAATTGGACTGAATATTCAAAAGGATTCGGCTCTTTGGACAGAAATTTTTGGCTTGGTCTGGAAAATATTCACGCTCTGACAAAAAACGGGAATCAGGAGTTGCGAATCCAACTGGAAGATTTTGCAGGGAACAAAGCGTATGCAAAATACTTGAATTTCTCAATTTCGGATGCTTCTGACTTCTATCGATTGTCAATCGGAGGATTTGATGGGAATTCAACTGCCGGAGACTCGATGACAAATTCTGCTTTTGGGTCCGAGAACTCGGCCAATAGAATGAGATTTAGCACGAAAGACAAGGACAAGGATTTATTTATACAAGGAAGTTGTGTGGAGCTTTGGGGTAGTGGCGCTTGGTGGGTGAGTCTAAAGTCAAAAGTCTAGAGTCTAGAGTCTAGAGTCTAGAGTCAAAATTTAAAGACGTGTTCCTCAAAAGAATGAGCTTCGCATGAAACATAATTATTTGTAAATAAATTCAAAGTCAAATTCCAGATCAAAGCATGAACAGACGAGAGAAACCCAAATGAAATTGACGAATGTAAAAGCGAGGTTCTTTGAAATCGCTTTTAAATGTCATTTCATTTTCCCTTTTACTTTATTTATTTTCCTCAACAGTTTAACAATTGCGGTGTGCGTTCCCATTTAAATGGAGCTTATCGACAAGAGGGAGAAGATTTTCTATTTGGGGAGGGCATTCGTTGGCATTCGTGGAAAGAATGGAAATCCCTGGCAAAAGCAGAGATGAAGATCCGCAAGAGAAAACCCGATTCCAAGTCCGAATAGCTTGCAAATCAAATTGATTTTTGTCTACACAGAAAATCCTTTGATTTTCAATGGGAAACTTGAAATTTTCTTGTACACAGAAATCAAATCATGATCCAACATTTTTGCTTTTTTTATGTTTACACATTTGTGTCAAAGGATTCAAAGAAATTGATATGTTCATGATTTTTGTAATTATCATTTAGCCAGAGAATAAATAAATAAATAAATAAATAAATAAATATCAACCACAAATTTTCTGACTGATTGGTTAATTATGAAATTTTAATTTCCAAAACGGGGCCAAAATAAACTGTCCAAAAATTTCACATCTCGTCCAACATGTTCATTTTAAACCCTTGTTTTCGCTTTGAGTCTGGATTCTGGACAATTGCACCAATTTCAATCGAATGTTTAATAATTATACAGATTTTTCTGCAGTGTCTGTTTGTTTTTGGAATGATACGATATACGATTTTCGCTAATTATTCAGCTGCTTCTAAATTCTAAATACTTTTCGTACAGTGAGAAATCCATGTGTGGCATAATTTGGCAAGATTGAGTAAGTGGAATTTAGTGTCGTGCTCCGTCGTTTCTATTTTAACTGCATTCCGAGAACTAATCAAGAATTGTGAAGAAGCTACAACATCTTCCAGCTAAATGCACGCTCCGCATTTTCCACTTCCAGTGAACGCGAGATTAACTTAATTTGTTAATTATCTCCCTCTGTAATTTCCATGTCATCACGAGGCACACACAAAATCCACAATTCACAAGCTTAAATCTGAGAATCTGAGAGTTTGAGTTTCAACTTACAATTAGAGTTTGGATTTGGATTTGGATTTGGAATCAAAAGCAGAAATTTCATGTAAAGTTTCAGTTGGAAATTTAACCACGTCAGTTCACAGTTACCACGAATCAGGAGAAAAAGGATTAAAAGAAAATGGCAATAGCAACTTCTGCTGTTGCTCCGACGACGAAAATGACGATAAAAAATAGTGACGTGGAAATACCGCTTTCGTCAAGATTTTATCCCATTTTAAGGGCACCCAAAATTATTCGGTTCTCGCTCATCCTCTTGTTCAACAGCCTCGGACTCTACTCCCTCTACCTGGCTTTTAGTGGAAACGTGTACTGGCAAACCCTTCTCTTCTGTAAGAAGTACATCCTTTCATTTGTACCGGAAACCGGAAAAAAGAAGCCGGAAAAATCCACCTTCGGTTTTCGGTTTTAAAGAGCCTTTATAATGATTCGAGTTTTGGTAGATAAAAAATGTTGATTTAAATTACAGCCCTCCTCTGGATACACATTGCAATAGTGGGCGTAACGGCCGGCGCCCATAGATATTGGTGTCATCGAGCTTACAAAGCACAAACTCCGTTAAGAATTCTCCTCATGATTTTCCACACTGTCAGTATGCAGGTAATTTTTCATGGTTTTATTGCTCCAGGTTTTCAGGGCAGGGCCGGTCTCAGGGTTGGGTTTTATCAATGGTCTCAGGGTTGGGTTTTAGTGCTCTAAATAAAATGGCGTCCTACAAAAACTAAAATGGCGCCTAAAATTTTACACTTTGGCCGCCTCTGATCCTGTGACTTGTAATTACAAAATTTTCAATGTTGCGCACTTTACAACATTTTTGAGCTTGTATTTTGCCCTTTGGCGCCAGCTTGAATTGCCATTTCGACTTTGTTGACCCCACGCAGCTGCGTACCTACCGTTTGCCTTAGTAAATGTCTGAGACTGAACCTGCTGTGATCGTTTCCATGGTTTCGATGGTTTCTACTGTATACTATTACCAGAAATTAGGTCAATTTTTAGAGCTAATTGACCTTTGATCCAAAAATGCATGTGTAATGTGTAATTTGTCCTAAATTCTTGATTTTTGATACAGTTCACAATTTTTGATTGGGTGTTGGTTCATCGAATTCATCACAAGTATGTGGACACTGACAAAGATCCTCACAACGCAGAGAGCGGATTCCTCTTTTCTCATATGACCTGGGTGTACTATTTTGACCCCGTAAAATTTCAAGAGATTGCCAAAACCATTGACTACTCCGATATGGAAAATGATGACGTTGTCCAGTTTCAAAGAAGGTAACGAAAATTAGATACAGCAGGTCCTAAAAAGTCCTTTTTCAATAGTTGTGAATTTTCTATTTACATTTTGTCTATGTTGTTTATTTTGGAACTTTAGAAATTGGTGGTGGCTTCAGCCTCTCTTTGTTTTCCTCATTCCGAGTCTGACCCCTTGGCTTTTGTGGAATGAATCTCTCTGGGGTTCTTTTATGGTGGGCGCCATCTGTTCCAAATTTTGTAGTACTCACGGTATCTTCACTGTAAATAGTTTGGCGCACATGTGGGGAAGCAAACCTTACGATCGGTAAATAACTTTAAGTCAAAAATTTACAAGAAAAAAAAATCACCACGCTTTAATTTCACTTTTTGTTCTTACACATGCACACAACAGGTCACAAAGGTCAACTGAGAGCCGTCTCGTGGCGATTTTAGCGTTAGGTGAAGGTTGGCATAACTATCATCACGTATTTCCTTGGGACTACAAAGCACGCGAGCTGCCTCATTACAGCTTTAATTTGACCACCGCCTTCATCGACTTGTGTGCTTATTTTGGACAGGCTTACGATCTCAGAACACCGAGTAAGAGTTTAATCGACGCCCGCGCCCGAAGGTCTGGAGATGGCTCTCGAGAATCTCAACTCTATGACTTGAAAACCATAGAGCTTGATGATCATGACGACGCACTTCAAAATAATTCCGATCCCAATTGTTTAGAAAAAGATGAGCTGATTTTTAATACACATGAAGAATAAACTTTTGAATAAAGGGAATCGCGTACGAGCTACTACATGAAAATTATTGATTCTCGATAAAAAATAAAATTAACTTCGACTCGTTTTAACAGAACTCGGAAGTTTCTTCAAATCATGTTTATTTAATTCTTTATTTATCAGGGATCATTAGTTAAATCATTACAGCGAAATCCTTGCATTTATTTTAGTGCGCATTTTAAATGTTAAAATACAGAGTAGAGAATATGAATTTGAAAGAATAAGAATTTTATAGAGTTTTACAATTATAAACGAATCAGAAATCAGAAAACGCCACAGTTCTGAGAGAGGTGATAGTGAACTGTCCATTCAAATTGTTCCTCATTTCCCGCCGACTTGTTCTTGTCAATTTGTCCCACTTCTTTGAGGGCGCCAAAATTCAAAATTGCCTGATGACCTTCAGTCGCCTCCTTGTCCGTTGCTCGAATGGACATGACTGGAATTTTGAAAGAGTAGCTCGGCCTTGGCTGGAAAAACGAAAAAAAGATAACGTGATAAATTTAATATTTAAAATAGGATTTTTGGCGGATTAGGATTTTGAAATTTCAAAATTTCAAAATTTCAAACAGCTTCCGATTTTATGCTTAAAAGTTATACCTGTGACTTATCCATGTTTTCAAAATGCATGTGGACGGTGTATTTGGCGGTTTCGCCTTTTGGGATGGGGTCGAGAAGACTGATGTGAAATCGGAGCATGTCAATCGTCCCGACCGTGGATGAGCGCGGAATAAATGTTTTTTTGTCAAAGGACACAAAATAACTCTTCCAACTTTTTGCTGTGGTAATCAAAAAAATTGTTTTTCTTGTTAGTAAAAATATTTAAAAATTTTAGACTTGTGATTGTGAGAGCATAAAATTTAAAATGTTTGACGGTTTGTGTGTGTTTGGCGCTTAACTGCTCGCGGGTTTGTATGGAAGGAGAAAACTGTGGGTGAGAGAGAATTTTCCATTTTCATCCGCCTGGACATGTGTGAATCCATGGACTTCCTCCAGGTGTTTTGTATACTGTGAGAGCTCGATCATGGAGTGACCACATCCGTCTTTTCTCCCCACGTGACACTTGATGGGTCTGGGCAGTATTGGCGGGCCAATATTCAATTTACTTATTCAGTTTTAAACACATACACAATCCACAATGCAATGGAAAATGGAAAATGGACATTTTGGATTAAGATTAAATTTCTATTCTATTTGTTTGCAATTTGATCAACTCACCGATATCCACAGACTTGAATGTGCCGTTGAAGCTCCGCTCCGGGTAAACTCACTTCACATCCTTCAGGTGCATACTGGAAAAAAATAAGGAAAAAAAAACAGATTATGAAAATTGACTGTAGTAATTAAAAAATAATAATCGGCGCCAAAATCCGTGAAAATCCGTGGAAATTCAAACCTCGCATTTGAAGTAGGATTTCTCCACGAGATTTTCCATAAAATAATTTCGAGTCTCGGTCAAAAGGGCAGGACAAACGGAGCAACTGGACACTTTTGCACGGCATCTGCTCAAAAAAATTCACAATTCACAATAAAATGAATCCAAGTACGATTCAAAAATTCAAAAAACACGATTTAAAATTCGAGCTCTGTTTTTTCGAATCTCTCCAGAGTCCAGATATTTTTAGATTTTCTTCACCTTTGACAAATGATGTGACCCCGTCGACACTGATGAATCGGACCCCATGGGATTTTGAAGCAGACGGGACAGTTGAGATACTTTTTCAATTCACCTGCTGGTGCAATTTTTGTCAAATCTCCACTCGAACCCGTACTAACGGACATTAGTAAAAACAACAATAGAACCGGAATGCACACAAAAACACACAAGAAAAATCACAAATCTTTTTTTTGAAGTTTGTTGTGACTCAACTTTTTGTTTTAATTATTTTAAAGTCGTTGTGCGCCGTTTAAAACAATAAACGCTTTTTGAATTTCAGATTTAGTTTGAAGTTGTTTGGAGATGGAAAATGACAAACTGTTTTCTAGTTGTATTTGAGAGAGACTGAGAACTGAGAACTGTTGTTTACCTGAGGCGTGAGCAGGTTATGTTTCCCGTGGACATCGCACACACACTGAAAGTTGTAGTGATTTATTAATTTATCTGATGATAAGAGCCACTTAGACACTCAATCCGCATGGACTCGACTCGGCTCGGACTCTGATGCGGGACTAAATCAAAACCCAGAGTGGAATTTAAAACTGAGGAAGAAAACGCAAACCGGATGGAAAAGGTGTAAACATTAAGTGGTGACGACAACATAAACAAAATCTTTATGACGTTTCCCGTGGTCACAGCCAAAGTCAAAGCCAAAGTAGAGAGAAGGACATGGTCACAGTCCATCGATCTACACAACAACAAACGCTACAATGTACAATGTACAACTCAAATGAAACGGTATGCAGTAACATAACGCAACATAATATAACGCATAACATAAATCTTGGAAATTATTCCTCACACAAAAAACAATAAAATGACGAGGAGACGAGGCCGGGCGGATCGATAATCCTCACCGTTTGCAATCTCTAAACCATTACACACTACACACTTGAGACCACACACGTTGTTTTATTACCCGGCTTTGGTTTTCTTCAAGTTTAACCACATAAAAAGCAATGTTAACATCAACCTAGGCCTTCGCTCTGCCTTGCCTTGTGACTCTTGACTCTTGACTTTTGATGCATTTTTCCTCATCTGTAATTCCACTTTGGTACACATTTATTAGAGTTTCATATCAGCTGTAAGTTGTACGGTATAAAATTCTGATCTCAAACTTCAAGCCACGCAAAACACATGTTTTTTTATACATATAGCAATATAGCAACAACATTTAATTTTAAAATACCCCAATAAAACTGATTCTTTTCTCACAAAAAAAGGCAACTCAGAAAATCAAACATTTTACACGTCAATTGACTCGCAGAAAGTTACTTTTAGATCATCAGTAAAACAATAGTACATTAAACATTGTACATGTCCAAGATTCAAGATTCCGTTTTGAATTTTGTCGTTTGAATACCACATTTTTAATGTAGCAAAGGCTAAAGTAACAGGGAAAATGGGAAAATTCATAGCAAAAGTTTTATTACCTGATGCGGATGCTGGGATAAATCGTAAATCCTCATTTTTCCGTCTAAAAAAATCAAAAACATGGCAAGAACGGGGAAAAAACTTTTGGACTTTAACGCCACTTGCTTTTTTTACTGCACGGAAAACAGCAACTCGTCATAGTTCATAGTTCCTGGATTTTTGGCCAAAGCATTTTATTTTTGTATACCTTTCGAGTCAAGTGTCAAGTGAAAACATTTCATTTCCATTTTCCGTATTGTTAGATACTTTTGCATTTCCCACTACAGTTGTAGTTTAAAAAGTCTCTGCAGCTGAAAAACGGTGAAAGATGAATGACAAATAATGAGTGAAACGTCGTATTTTCATGACGAAATAGAAACACATGACAAGAAACGAGTTGTTTCAATTTGAACAATTTGATTTGAATGAATCACAGATGCACAAATTGAAAAGTTCAATTGCGTACAAAGTCTCAAGTCTCATGACGATGAAACGTGTGCGAAATGTGGCATTGAAATGATGCAAATTTTTCCATCCTTCAAACTTGCTTATTTCTTTCAGGATTTTATTGTTCTGCTACGAATTGTGAATTGGATTTGCATTTTAAGCGTGTATTTTCATTCTATCTATTTATTGTATTCTCAACTAAAAGCTTAAAAGAGTTTTTACTATGTATACCTACCAAGTGCAAACAAAAGTTGTTGTTGTGTAAAATCACAACTCATTTCTGTTGTTGGAGATTTGAGCTCTAGATTCTAGATTCTAGATTATTGTTCGTAAATAATATTTATTTTGTGTGAAAAATTAACGACTTTCAATTCAAAGTTTTCCATCCAAACAATTGAAAGCCTTTTTCGTCTTA
This sequence comes from Sminthurinus aureus, assembly GCA_034698265.1. Lineage (NCBI taxonomy): Eukaryota > Metazoa > Arthropoda > Collembola > Symphypleona > Katiannidae > Sminthurinus > Sminthurinus aureus. The sequence continues at coordinate 7,259 of JAQGBH010004464.1, read as the reverse complement.
CTGAACCCCCGTGGTGCAGGAAATCAGGTCACCTATTTACATTTTTGTGCATTGTGCATTTTTGTTCATCGCATCGTCCCTTCTCTTTTCAAAGTTATACAAAGAAATTCTTTTCCCAGGAATTTCCCTTTACTTTTTCCCCCTTTGTCTTTGCCGTTATTTTATTTGTAATCTAAGCTGAATGCTTAAACCGTGGATTAGTTATTTGTGCTTGAGCATTCAACACAACCAAAAAGAGATTTTCCTTTGTTCCTAGTTGAGTGTTGAGTTTTGAGTTTGCAAAATAAATAAGTGGACGACGGCGACGCTTCTATTTTTTGCTTTGCTAAGAAAAATTGCGTCCTAATTCAATTTAATTCCAAATATCACTCACATTTTAAACGGAACATTAGGAAATATTCAACGTACAAAGAGTGAAGCTGGTTTTAAATTACAGAGAAAACTAGCACCTGTTTTGTGGCTGTTTTATTATACCCAAAATTTGTTCCCCGTTCACACCAGTTTAAAACGACGCAAGTAGAAAACGGTGCTAAATATTACTTATAAAATTTTGTAGCGTGGTAAATTGTAAGCATTTAACTTGTACATTGTACCACAACTTTTTAATGTTAATTAATATTTACAGAATTTGACCCAGCTTGTTGGTTCGTCTTCCCGTTTCCATTTCCTGCTTCAATAAATATGAAAACCCGAAAAAATGCCTCAGTCACCCACAGAAATGTTGTCAGCCACAAGTGCGCCCTCTGTTCTTACTCAACCGGAAAGATAGGCAACTACAAAGCTCATATGATGACCCACTCGAATGAAAAGCCCTTCAAATGCCCCGAATGCCCCTACAGGGCAAAATTAAAAGACAATATCAAAAGCCATGTAAATAATGTGCATCTTCTGCGATCTGGATCAGGTTTGTCTCGACCCTTTCCATGTCCACATTCTGGATGCTCGTACGCTGCAAAGGATAAATCAGTACTACGTCGACACTCTTTAATCCACTCGGATGAAAAACCTGAATTTTCTTGTTCTCATCCCGATTGCAATTTTTCCACCAAATACAGAAAAAATCTCGTGTTACACGTTCGAAGTCACACGGGAGAAAAACCATACATTTGTCAATTTGAATCATGTTCTTTTGCCACGGCCCATCCCCATCATCTCGTGGAGCACACGAGAACTCACACAAAAGAACGGCCGTTCAAATGCCCCGAGTCAAATTGTGAATATTCGGCGACCCGGAGTTCTCATCTCAAATATCATCAGCTCACTCATCCGCCGAAAGAGGGCGAAGGACACCCTTCATTTCCATGTCCACTTTGTGAGTACAAAGGGAAAAGTAAACATTCTCTCTGGAAACACGCTAAAGGACACACCCTGGAAAAACTGTTCAAATGTGACGAGCCGGATTGCAGTAATGAGACCAAGAGAAAATCTCATCTTGAAAGTCTCAAACTTGTGCATTCTGATGAAAAACCTTTTGCCTGTTCAGTTGAATCCTGTGAATTTCGTTCCAAGCGTCAGAAAAATCTTTTGGGCCACCTGAAGACTCACTGCGAGGAGCGCCGGTACAAATGTGAACTTTGTCCGTTCCGAGGAAAAACAAGAGAAACTGTTACAAGCCATTTAAAAAATGTTCACTCTGATCCGGATTTCCAGCCTTTCAAATGCCCAGAGCCAAAGTGTAAATACACCTCAAAGATAAAGGGTAATTTAAACATGCATCTTTTGATCCACAAGGGAGAGAAGAAATATTCTTGTTCATTCGAAAATTGCCAATATCGAGCCATTTTGGAGTACATGACCAAAAGACATGAAATGAAGTTTCATGGAACGGAGAAACCGTTCAAGTGTGGTCTGTGCCACTTTGCAACAAAAACAAATGAACATTTGGTCGAACACGTGAGAACTCACACCAAGGAAGCACCGTTCATTTGTAAAGAAGAAGGATGCGAATATCAAGCAAAGCAAAAAAGAGATCTGAATCGACACAAGGCCATAAAACATCCTCAAGTGTGCAAACAAAGCAAATAGTACAATGTACAATCAATTATTTTGGCACTTGTTGTGTTGGTTTGGTTCTGTTTTGAACTTGTATAAAGTATAAATTGTAGATGAGTACAAAATTCAATGTATTTCCTTTACAAATTTTAGATAACGATGAATTTTTGTCAATTTTGGGAAATCTTTTTGTGCTTTGTTGTATGATACAAAACCCCTCATTTTTACCCCCGCTTTGATATTTTTTGTATTGTTGAATGTCAAATCCATTTGCTAAATCATGCTAGTTCAGTTGTACAATAATTTTTAATTTTTCATACAGACTTACAGTTTTTGGTGTAAGGAATTTTCTAGCACATGCGGTTTTTGGATTTTAAATGTAACAAAAAAGCTGAAATTCATCAGAGTGTCCGTTTTTTCCGCGCGTGAAAAAACCCGCCACAGCCGAATGCCGCCGAGTTTGTAAATTTACTCGGCGGATTTTTGTGCCATTTGGATGCAGTCAAGTTCAATTGTTGTTGTCATGTTTAGCAACAAATACGCTTTAACTTAGGTTTGTTTATGCAAGCTTTTCTTGGCTTGTGAACTTTAGACTTTAAATCAACATGACTAAAAATAGGTATTTCGCACGTCTTACGCATTTCAGACACAAAACGAAACACACTATAGCAAGTTTTATTCTTCTGTCAAGCATTGTACTTAAGATGAAAACTAAAAGCCGCCAAAAGTGACTGGCACAACTGAATTGGTTTGTGTGTATTTGTGCGGGATATTTCAACATTTTTCTTGACAAGAAAATCCCAAGGCAGAATTTCCAGTTGAATGTAAAGAAATTGCCCTGTGGTTTGCGGTGTCAAATGTAAAGTGTCAAGTATTATCACATTTTTATTTCTGTGTTACAAAACGAGATTTTCGGCCATTTCAACTCTTTGCTTTCCATTTCATTTGAGCATTGAGCATGTTTAGCAAAACCAAAAGCCAAACAAACTGGATTCTAAATAGTAAATAAAATGTACAATTTTCTAGTGTCTAGTGTCTAGTGTTTTCAAATAGTTATGCCACAAAATAGTTGGTGAATCAAAGTGCAAGTAAATATTTTCTTTGGAGATGAAAATGGAAAATCAAGTTGGGATTTGTGGACGATTCGAATTCGGATTAAGGGTTTCGCTTGCGGATCTTCATCTCTGTTTTTGCCAGAGATTCTTCACTTTTCCATGAATCCCAGTGAATGCGCCTGTAATCTGAAGCATTTTCTCCCTTTGGTCGATAAGGTCCATTTAAATTGGAATTACCGCATCCATTAAACTGTTGTGCAAAACAGACAAATTCGAGTTTAAAAAGAGATTTTTTTTCATATTTTATAAAGGGATTTGACAAATACGCTTTTTACAATTAGAGTCTTCAACATTTTTCAAATAAAGTTTCATTTTGAATTTTGATTCGTCTCATTTGTTCATGTTTTTGGTCTTTAATTTAACTTGAAATGTATTTAAAAATAGTCATTTTTTAAATAAAGCTCATTCTTGATCGTGCCTTTTCTTTGACTCTAGACTCTAGACTTACCCACCAACCGCCACGACCATTTGCACAATTTACATATGGAAAATTATCATTGTCCTTGTCCCAGGTGCTAAAACTCATTCCATCAGCGTTCCCGTCGAATAAATAAGAAAATTCACTTTACATCGAGTCTCCTGCTGTTGAATTTCCAGAAAACCCGCGAACTGACAATTCATAGAGCTGCGAGGCATCCGAAATGGAGAATCTCGAGTATTTTGCCCATCTTTTCTCCCCTTCAAAATCTTCCAGTTCGATTCGCAACTCCTGATCCTCGTTTTTTGTGAGGGCTCGAATATTTTCCAAACCCAGTCAAAAATTCCCGTCGAGAGAGCCAAATCCCTTTACATATTCAGACCACCCACGATTAAAATCATTTTGAGGTCCGGGAATCCGTTTTTGAATGACAGTCCACCCGCCGCCATCAGTTTCAAAATCACAGACGGCTCCGACTTTTGTCTTGTTTCCATGAGAATAAATCCATTGTTTTTCTAATCGGCAAGATGGAAACATTTTCGTGGCGGCGCTGCAACTTGTGATTGATCCAGGATCTGTAGGGAAATTTACAAGCAACATAATGTATGAAATTGGGGCTCAAGTGGTTAATTATGGATTAGGCAACTGAACGGATGAGATTAAAATCAACGAAAGGTTTGGAAAAGTATTTAACCTGAAATACCTGGATTTTCTTTTTCTCCATTTTCTTCAGACCGTTCGACAGGAAGTTCGGAAGCTTGTGCAACATTTTCCTTTTTTTCCTCGTCGACATTTTCCTTTTTTCTCAAGGATTTTATCTCTTCTTTTAATTCCTCACAGGATTTTTCCAGCTCTCGGATTTTCGTTTCTCGCGCTTTCGAATGCTCAAGCGCACGAGAAAGTTCTGAATTTTCTGCCGGATTTTGAGTGGAATTGGGATTTTCCGACCCACCCGAATTTTCAAGTTCACTTGAACCAAAAACCCCAACAAAACCACACAAAAACAAAATAACACTCAAACTCAATTTCATTTTGGATATTGTTTTTGACATTCAAACTGTTTCTTGGTTCCACATGCACAAAATCTCAATCGGACTCTTAAATAAAATTGTTATTTTGTTGTATTTATTCTCGCTCCTAAAGTTTCATGCTAAAATTTGAATTTAGTTTAGCTGCTCTGTGCTTTGTCTCAATCAAGATTCTAGAATGAAGCGAGAAATACAAAATGTTGTGCTGACATCAACGTGTTTGTAATTTATTGACTGGATTTCCTTCTTTTCCCCTATTTTACTCTGCACCTCAGCAAATCTTTTCATTCAAAAGTGCGTAGAAAACACCAGAAATTAAAAGATCCTTCAGTTTCGTAGTCTCATATTTAAAATCCGCAAGATCATCCTTTTTTTGAACAAGTAGTTTCAGGTACAGCTCTTAAAAATCGCTCTCCTCTCCTTCGTAAAGCGTGTTAAGAACCGAGTAAATAAAATGATTTTGATCCAATTGAGTCTCCAATTTCTTCCAATAGTCTTCGACGCCACTGCTCGTCAGTCTTGATATTGCTGTCAGCAGAATGTCAAATTTGCCAGTGGTCAATTGCCAGCATTTAGGAAACTTCATGACCCTCTCCTTGGTGATGAAAAAGGAGCGGTTGAACACCTTTGGAAGAGCTTTTATTGCTGGATCAACGTCTTTGTCCCGTACAAAGAGGGCAAAAAGGTCCCGCTTCATGACCTTCTTAAGGGTAGGGCAATCCTTTAGGAAATCTTCCGGAACGGACATGTTCAAAAGTGGCCTAAAGTTGCCCAATTTTTGAACAAGTCCTTTATTTTGGTTGGATGAACTACTTTCACCTTGTTTCAACGCCTCAAGGACTTTGGAGAATCTTTGATGGAGCTCAGGTTTCATTGAAACGGTGTAGCCCTCTTGAAGCAAGTATGAGAAATTTGAGGCTTCTTCTTTGGAGATGGAAACCATTCGGTTACTTTGAAGAAAGGAGAGGTAGAAGACCGAGATGAGGAATGTAAAGAAAATCCACCAAAAGTACCATTTTTGAGGAAGTTTCTTTTTCTCCTGTGGTAACAACAAGGAGTTGGACACATCAGGCGTTTGACCTAGAATCGGGGCGATGATATACCCAATTATTGAGGATGTCTGTAGAACTGATCCGGCAAACACCTTGACCAGGATGGTGGTAAAACAAGTGATGAGGAAGAGGGTGATCCAAACCGTGGGTTCGAACGGGTTTACCAGATCATGAAATGGGCTGGGCGTTTTTGACAAGTGGAGACGACTTGTGGCGTAAACGACGGCATGACTGGCTTCATTCACGATAAAGCAAGATCGGTGAATGGCATGAGATTCACCTCAAAGGACATGGACAATGATCAAGATCCAGATGGCAATTGTGCGACTATAATTGGTGGCAATGGTGGTTGGTGGGTAAGTGAAGATTTATGCAACCTGCCATTATTTTTTAATTCAAATTAACCAATTCATGAAGTGTCAAAATTTGTATACATATGTAAAGTAACATTGTTGTCATTGGTTACCGTCCAAAATACGAACCAAACAACGAGTCAACGGCATTTAAATCCAAAATTGTTTAAGAACTAATATTTCAAAACAATTCGTGGTTAAAAGAGCTTGACCATTTTTGGTATTTTCAATTTTTAACCCTTTGAAATCCATAAGAGTTGAATTTTGCTCTTTTCTGCTTTCAGTTTTCGATCGCAGTACAACTGGTGCAGTTATTCCTGGTTAAACGGGCTTTATTTTGAGAAGGGAGAAACTGCCCCAACTTGGAATGGCATTCACTGGTACAGATGGAGAGGAAACGACTACTCCCTGGCAAAAACCGACATGAAAATCCGCAAAAGAAAATCCGAAACGAAATTGACATAGAAAACAAATCAAGAAATACATATTCCTTTTCTTTGACTTTCATCTCCATGGAAATTTTATTACGCTGATGTCGATTTTCAATTTCAAGTTCTTGGATTTGTTTTCAGTTTTATCTGTTTCACATCAAACTGTTTTTAAAACTAGTGCTCTAATTTTACAGCTGTTGTTTGTTTGTTTGTTTAGTTGTTTAACTTTATTAAAGCACTAATTCAGCACAAAATGTATTGGTTTTTTCAATGTATTTATTCTTCATATTTTTTGGAAAACATCACATCACAAATCACTTTGTTCTCTCATTTTGCAACAAAAAGCATTTCATTTATTCAAGGAAATTTTGGATCAACTTCCTGAAATTTTGTTGAAACCTTTTCCAAATAAAAGTCTTCAAATTTATCAGTAACCTTTCAATTTTAATATCCTTTCGTTGAGCGGGATATTTTGCAAATTTCAGTACTAATTAAAACAACAGGCGACCACAAATCCACATCTCGCATCCCACTAGGTTCTTGATTAATGATCCTTTTTAGTTTTCATCGTAATTGTTTTTACCCACACTAAAATTTTCTTAACTGTAACCAGAAATGACGTTGTAAAAATTTACGATTGTCCATTGACAATTAAAACACAAGCAAAGTAGCCGCGTGAGTCAACAAAAATCTACAATCTCGAGCATTTTAATCCTTCTCAGGAAAAAACAAAAACATCCCCTTTCCAAAACAATTATATAAAAATAAAAGGCTTCCCGAATAAGAAATATAAGCAGGCCTTATTTTGTAAATTTTTCAGTGACGGTACGGTACCACGCAAATCCATTTATATCTAGTGTAAGCTGGAGA